>JAVSCE010001572.1:0-23982 GCA_032199065.1 Smutsia gigantea | reverse complement strand
CCACACAGTCACCCCTCCAAGCGCAGTATAGGGAAAAATTCTTGTGTTTCTTCTTTACTACTTCCACATAGTACTGTGACCAGATGTGTGTGTGTGTGTGTTTTTCCCCACACTAGCCAATTCTCTAGCACCAGCTGGGTGCCATTCAATTCAATTCTGACACTATCTACCTGGGGTTAGCATCACATCCCACAGGTTAAGTAAGGGCTTATGCTACCTGTGATAACTGTGAAAAAATAACAAGCTCCTGGCCAGAGCTCCTAAAACCTTTGTAATTTCTTCAGAAATGAAGGTGCTAGGGGCATCTTTTTTTTAGAATATTTGGTCTTTGACCCAGTTTACTGATAAAGCTCCTAAATCCCTTGGAATTTTGTGGGTGATAGGAGCATCTTTTGCCCTATTGAGGCAACTCTTGGTGGGCTCTGGGATAGCATCAGGATGGAGGCTGGTCACCAAAAGACCAAGCCGATTTAGAAGCTTAGAACTTTCAGCCCCACCTCCTGTCTTCCAGGAAGGGGTGAGGGGAGAGTCTGAGTTAATAATTGATCATACGTATGTGAGGCAGTCTCCATAAGAATCCCTGAACTCAGAGTTTGGAGAGCTTCTGGGTTGGTGAACACATTCACCTTCTGGAAGGTGTGGCACACCCCAACTCCTCGGGGACAGAAACGCCTGCATTCAAGACCCAAACCTCACTTATGTATTTCTTCAACCAGTTGTCCATCTGTATTCTTTATCATATCCTTTATTATATAATAAACTGGTAGGTGTGTTTCCCTGAGTCCTAGAAGCCATTCTAGCCAATTATTGAATCTGAGGAGGAGGAGGTTGTGGGAACTCTGATTTTATAGAAGTATAACAACCTGGGACTTGTGATTAACATCTGAAGTGGGGGCAATCTTTGCTATCCACAGCCCGAGAGGGAAATAGTCCACACAACCTGAGGCTATCCTGTCTCCTTGTCTGCCCAGCCTAGTACAATGCCAGACTGGTGAAGAAAGAATGGAATTTGACATCATCAGTATAGACCTTGCCCACCCATCTGTCTCTGAAGGCCCCTGGAAACTATTTCCCTGTGAAAGAGACATCATGCACTTATTCACTCATTTACAAGGGAGGATGTATAGCAGATGGTATCAGTTGCTTCACCTGAGACCCATTTTTCTCATCTCTAAAATGGGGCTAATGACAATACCTATCTCATAGGGTTCTCTTGAGAATGAAATGGAAGAATTCTTGAAAAGGGCTTAACGCAGCAGTACATAACAATAAATGTTACCTGCTATTATAGCTTGAGCCCTCAGTGGGGTACTGGCATAAATGTGAAACTGAATTAGGGAAAGGAAGGGAATGATCACTACATGATCACTAGATAAAGTGTGATCAGTTCTACTAGAGATAGACAAGCAAGAGGTAAGGGTGGGATGCTCTAAATTCTCCAAACACCCTAGTTGCCCTTACAGATACATTTTTCTATGTGTAGGGAGGGTCGGGTTGGGTGGGGGCTCTGTCTGTCCCAACAATCTCAGTTCTTCCTTCCCTGTGCAGAGATACTGTAAGGAAGTGATTAACTCTCGCTGCTGTGGTGGTGGGAGGCGCTCCAAGAATCCCCTATGCCTAAACCAGCCCTTCAGTCTTCTCCCAGAAGGTCTGTATGGCTGAGGGAGTGGAAGTGACAGGAAGGAGAGGTATTCAAAGGTAGGAGGTATGCGAGATGTGCTATTTGTATAATTCTTGTGTTTTCTATTTTTTTATTCTTTACTGTATGGTGAAGCTTCCTTTGAAACACAGGCTGACTTATCTGAGCTGGGGGGACCCCAGGGAGGTTCATGTCCACAGCAGGACAGAACATTACGAAGATAATAGTACTTCCTTTCCTGCCTGGGCATGTGTGGTAGAGGCTGCGGGAATCAGTGGGGATTGGGGGGGAAGGGGAGGCAGAGTCAGGATGGTAGACCCTCATTCCAGGTTCCTTGGAGCTTCAGCTGCTATGCTCCTGGGCCTCTCCAGCTGGCTGCCTCCTCCTGGGCTACTAACTGAGGAGATCCTGTTGTCAGAGCCTTTCTCCACATGACATAGCAAGATATTCCACCGGCAAGGCCCACCCCAGCCAGCAGGGCTCCTGGTGACTTTCCGTGACTTCAGTGCTTGTGACTTGTAAGCATCTCAGCCTGGAAGAGAGGCTGGGGTTCTGAGTCCCACACTACTTAGGGCAAGGAAGATCAGAGAAGCATCAAGCACTGACTGCCCTCCATGTCCCACACCATCCCATCTGATTCCACAAGGCTGTCAGGCTGGCACTACTATGCCTGTTTTACAGAGGAAGAAAGTGAAACTCAGACAGCTTAAAGGCCTTGGATGTGACATTTGCCATCATCAAGCATCAGTGAGTTCCTACTGAGATCACAGTTATTTGCTCAAATCCCCTGACTGAGAGTCTCAGGATAAACCCTTAAGTTCTCACAATAGCCTACAAAGTTCTATACATTTCCTTTTCTCCCAGACCACCTCACCCCACCCCACCCCCCAACAGGCACACTCTTCCTGCTCACTCTGCTGCAGCCACACTGGCCCCTTTACTGCTTACTCCAGAATATGACAGCACATCCCCACGTTCCCAGCTTAGGGCGTTTGATGTTTCTTCTTCCCAGAACATTTTCTTTTCCTCTCCTCTAAATCTGTCCTCAAATCTCACCTTCTCAAAGAGGTTTACTTAAACAGCCTTTTAAATTCTGCCAACTGCTTCCCACTTCCACCCACTCTCCTTACTATCTGTTGCACTTTTCTTTTAACATACTTTATGATTTACATATTTATTATACTTGTTTGCCTGGCTTCCCTTCGCCAGAACATAAGCTCTACAGAGGCAAAAGGATCATTTTCTTGTTTTTGGATGTATTAGAACAGTCCATGGCATTTAGCAGGTTTCTCTATAAATACGTGTCCGGTGGAGGAACGAAGGAATGAATATGGAGACCCAATTTTGCGGGCGGGTCGCCTCTGGGCTGGGCTGGTGGGGCTCCTCCTGATAGCTGGTGTGTGGGACAGGGATTCCGAGTCTGCGTAGGGGCCGTCTGTGGCGCTGGGGCATCGCAGGTGGCTCTCGAGAACTACGTTTCCCAAGAAGCTTAGCGCGCAGGGGGCCGCGGCGGTTGATGGGAAGGACATACGTGCTAGAAGCCAGCTCCGCTGCGGGAGGATGGCGGCTCAGCAAGGTGGGCTTCTGGCCGGGATGCCAGCAAGCGTAGGGGACCCTTTACTGTCGCGTCCTGGGGACCCTTCCGGACTTGATATGCCAGGTCGAACCCACCCTTGGAACTCCGCAGAAATACGGATGGGCGGTGGGCAGAGGAGGGGGCACCTGCGATGGGTATTGAGCTCTTACTACAGTCTTTGAGGGGCGAGACCACGCGTGGGTCACTTCGAGATCGGGTGCCTGAAATAGGTTTTTCCCGCTGCCTTCCCGTCACCTCAACGCAACTATCGGCCTCACTTCAGCAGAAGAGCCTTATGGCTCATTTTGCAGATGGGAACATCGAGGCCTGATGTAGAGGTAGAGAAGGGTCCCAACTAACAACCTATAAACCCTTTATTTGACCTTGTGCCTTAGACGAAACCGTTGGCTTGTGTTTGGTTTCCCCAAGACAGGGTCAGGGCTCAGGAGTGGAGTGGTGGCTGACCCTCTTTGTATGTCCCCAGTATTCCCACTTTCTTGTGTGGTGCAGCAGTATGCCTGGGGAAAGATGGGTTCCAGCAGTGAAGTGGCTCGGTTGCTGGCCAGCAGTGACCCACTGGCAAGTATCTCAGAGGACAAGCCATATGCAGAGGTGAGACTCTGGGCTGTATTTCACTTTACCTGCGGGTGAGACCAAGGGACTCCATTCAGAGGGCCTGAGGCAAGTCATGTGGATTAGCTACGAGAGGGTACAGCAAAGAGGGAGGAGGCCCTTTGGACTTTCCACATCAGTGCAGGTTGAAGAACCCATACGTGGCACCAAAAGAAGGGTGTTGTGATAAAAGGCTGGGATTTCCAGTACACTCCTTCCCCCCAGGAACTCTCAGCACTTACTGAATTTTAATTAAGTCTTTTTCAACAATTAAGATTTTCAGTTTGACTTTTACATTTTTAATAACCTAAAATATGTCATTCTCCTATTTAGTAGAGAAAAGGCAAAGCATAGAAGTGTTTTAGCCTCTACTTCTAAGAATGGAAAAAATGAATGTTATCCCCATAGAGCCATTCGAGAGTCAGAGCTTTTCAGTAACCTCAACAGTGCAGGTGTCATGCCCCTCATTGAGCAGACAAGGAAGCTGAGATCCAGAAACAGGAAATAACTAGCCCAAGCCTCCATAGCTGGTAGACACACAGTGTGGATTAGAGCCTGGGTCTCCTGACTCCTGGTGTTCTGGGTTCTGCTATTCCCCTGTATGTTTATGTTGGTGTGAGCATTTATACCCAGTCCTGGGAGGCCCATCTCAGAACTCAGCTGCCCTCTGGGGAACACA
Organism: Smutsia gigantea; assembly: GCA_032199065.1. Lineage (NCBI taxonomy): Eukaryota > Metazoa > Chordata > Mammalia > Pholidota > Manidae > Smutsia > Smutsia gigantea. The sequence goes on along the minus strand of JAVSCE010001572.1, from coordinate 19,476 downwards.
GGGTAACTGAGATTGGGGAAGGCTAACTAGGGGTGCCAGTTTCTTCCATCTTCCAAGTTTCCTGTTTTTCCAGCTGTGGATGGGGACCCATCCCCGGGGAGATGCCAAGATCCTTGACAACCGAATCTCACCGAAGACCCTGGGTCAGTGGATTGCCGAGAACCAAGACTGCTTGGGCTCAAAAGTCAAGGACACCTTTAATGGCAAGCTGCCCTTTCTCTTCAAAGTGCTCTCTGTTGAAACAGCCCTGTCCATCCAGGCACACCCTAACAAGGTATAAGATCAGAGTGGGACACAGAGGTCAGGGTAGAGAAGAGCTCATGTCAAGGCCCTCCCATGACTTTTATTGCTGCTTTTACTACATCCGTGCCAGGCTCCAGCCCAAGGCTAAATGCAGGCCTCACAACTCCCAATTTAGCCCTGCAAGGCCATCTCCTGGTGACACATACTGGCAGCAAATTCTAAGTGGACAGCTGACCAGCCTGTACCAGGGGAGCTTCTCCAAGCTCTTGTTCTCCAAGCTCCCCCCACCCAGACCAGTACTATTCATATCTACCATTTTCCCACCTGGCTTTCTGGCAGAATTCACTTTTCAGGGTGGGGCAGGAACCCTAGCTATTACCTCAGCTCCACTTCCCAAAGTCTTTCTGCACAAGTCTGTGTGTCACAATCTAAGCATTTGTCCAAACTCCTCATCTCTAAATGGGGAAATTAAGACTCAGAGAAGGGAGGTGTTACCCAAAGTCTTACAGCTTGTTAGTGTCAGGGCTTGGCTTGGTATTTGGGTTTCCCAATTTGCAGCCCAAGCCTCTTAAAGTCTACTCCAGCTCTCCTCCAGATTTGGACCATGTCCCTGTCCTGGGGTTGGCTGAACCTCGAGTTTCTGCATTATGCCTTAACTGGGCTTGTTGCCAGAGGTAGGAAGCTATGGCTGTCTGGTGACGGGGAAGGGTAGAAACAAGGGCTGTGTGGGACTGGTGTCTTGCTAGGTGATGGCTACACCTTGACCACCCTCCTCTTCCCTGGCCATCCCACAGGAGCTGGCAGAGAAGCTGCACCTCCAGGCTCCCCAGCACTATCCGGATGCCAACCATAAGCCAGAGATGGCTATTGCCCTCACCTCCTTCCAGGGCTTGTGTGGCTTCCGGCCAGTTGAGGAAATTGTGACTTTTCTGGCAAGTAAGTTTGGGCAAAATGCTGAGTGCATGCATATTGGGCCTAGGAGCTGCATGGGCAAGCCAGGGCATAGCTGGAACTGTGGCAGAGAACAGAGGCTGAATATCACAGGAACTCAAGGGCTGGTTGGCTTCATGAATTCTTGAAGGCGCCTGTGACCAGGCTCAGGTGTGATTGCTGAGGGCTGATGGTGAGCAGTCGGTTTCTACTTAGCATTGCCTTGCTTCTTGGTTAGGGATGGGATGGATGGGAAGGCTCCTCTAACTTTCCACTTTGTGAGTGCCATTTTGCCATTCCTGATATGGGTCCTGGCCTGGCCTTCTTGCAGAGGTGCCCGAGTTCCAGTTTCTAATTGGAGATAATGCAGCAACACAGCTGAAGCAGAGCATAAGCCGTGACTCCCAGACCATGGCCTCTGCTCTGCAGAGCTGTTTCTCCCACCTGATGAACAGCGAGAAGAAGGTGGTGGTGGAGCAGCTCAACCTACTGGTGAAGCGGATCTCCCAGCAAAGTGGGTAATGTTATAGGCCTAGGTGAAATGTCCATTCTGGGCCTCTGGCAGAATCACCAGGCTGTGGGGATATAGGGTTCTTAACCCCTTTGCTCAAGTGAAATACTAAAGTGGGCCCAACTTAGATGGCCTGTTAGCAACTTCGCATTTTTTTAGAGAGTGCTGCTTCCTAACTGGCTGCATTCTCTAGACTGGCTGGAGACCAAATGGCCGAAAAGACAGGATGTCTCCCATTCAGGCATCCTGAGATTGCCCCAGCTCTACAGCTGCTCCCCAAGGATGGATTTGTACTTTGGGTCTACAGAGCAGGGAGGGGACAAGAGGATCCTCTCCTCCGAAGGCCTGGTGCTCAGTAGATTGTTCCTTAAATACCTGCTCTGTGCCCAATCTTGTGCTAACTAAGGAGAGTTCAGGAAATGACTCTGATGGGTGTGGTCGTGTCACCTTTGGGTTGAGGAGTCAATACAAGCAGTGTAAAACACGGTAGAAGGGACTCTCGGCCATGAGCTTACGTGGACACATCATGAGGCCCCACCCCCTTCTCCAGGCTATCACAGAGCTCTTCCATTTCTGAACATTTTCCCAGGTACCTTTGAGCCACAAGGAATTATTTATTTTACTCAAGCATACCCTGTGCTTTGTTTTTTTGTTGTTTTCTCTGCTTGCATGCCTCTCCCTTTAAGGGGCTTCTTACACTCACAGCAGAACTGATTACTCCTGTCTGGAGCTCCCATAAAACCCCGTTCAATCATAGCCTTTAGTTATGTGAGCCTGTGTCATCACATGCATACTTAAAACTGGGGTTTTCTTCAGACCAGGGACCTGTCTTCTTGACCTTTTGTGTCTCCAGGCCTTAGCACAGGCATTCACCACGTCTCTGTATGGTACTCAGTACAAGCCTCCAGTGTAGTCTAGCTGGTGTCCTCACTGTGGCACTGACATACTCTGCTTTTACTAATACTCTCCTCCCTTCCCTGCACACTCAAGAATACTCAGCTCACCACTCTCCCTGCCTCCCCCAGTTTCCCATAAGCCTTCCCTCACTCTAGCCCAGGCTGAGCTTACTCTCTCCTAGTTAGACTCCAAGACACACTTTGGCTCTTGGGACATTTTGCCTCATGCTTTCTGGGGTGACCAATCATCTGTTTGCCTGGGACTGAGTGACTTTTTGAGATGCAGTACTTTCAGTGCTAAAAAGGGGAAGGCCTGGGCTAATGGGGACAGGTGGTCACCCTACATGGAACTCTTGGGTTTTTCCTACCTAGATTTTGGATGCTTAGAGCAGTGGTTCTCACAGGGGACATTGGCAATTGTCTGGAGATAGTTTTCACTGTCCAAACATGGGTTGGGGGTGATAGTGGTACCTTGTGGGGTAGGGGTCAGGGATGCTGCTGAACACCCTACAAAAGCATAGGACGACCCCCACAGTGAAGAATTAATCTGGCTCCAACTTCCTAGTGCTGAGACTGAGAAACACTGTCCTAAAAGGAGCACACTCTAGGCCTTTGAGTGCCTAGGATAGTGCTGGGCATACAGGTGATCAAAAGGGAAAAATGGCATCTGTGTGGGTTGGAATATCAAGGAAGGCTGGTCCTGGGACTTCCCCAGGATTCCCTGGCCAAGGTGGGGCTGTGAACACCACTGAATGTTCCTAAGTGACCTTGGGGTGTTCTGTGACCTTCAGTGACTGCTGGAAACAAAATGGAGGACATCTATGGGGAGCTCTTGCTGCAGCTACACCAGCAGTATCCTGGTGACATTGGATGCTTTGCCATCTACTTCCTGAACCTGCTTACCCTGAAGCCAGGGGAGGCCATGTTTCTGGAGGCCAATGTGCCCCATGCTTACCTGAAAGGAGGTGAGCCCTACCACCTTCCCCCTTGGGCCTTCCCCATTCTGACAAAAGGAGAGGGTGGCTGAGACCTCCTTTAAGGTCCCATCCAACTCTGACCCCCAGAGTCCCTGGGGTCAGTAGAGAAGTGGCCAGTAAGGATGGCCATTGCCAACTTGGTGTTGGGTACTGCTGGAATCTTTGCACCAACCTGTGAGTTCACACCTCTCATGTTAAGCTCTGTCAATGTGTGTGGGAACCAGTTTTAACCCAGGCTATACTGGATGAAGCTTGTCTTCTCCCTCCTGCATCAAACTGCCTTTGCATATCTGTCCTGTCTACTAGAGATCTTTACGTTAAAATACACGTTGCCACAGGAGGGTGTTGGATTTTGACAGTTGGCTGTTTATCCACTCATGGACAGTATGGTAGAAGTGGAAGAAGAGAGTCTGGGGAGGGTTGGGGCTCCCCAGGGATTAACATGACTCCCCCTGACAACAGCGAGTGACCTGTCACCTGTTTCTGGTATCTGATATTCTAGCCCATTCTCCCAGAGAATGCAGTTCATACATTTTTAACTCTGCAGGGGGTTTATGGTGCTCAGGTTACTTTGGTCCAGCCCTGGAGCACCAAACTCCTAGCATTCTTCATCAGCTTAGCACATGACAACTATTTGTCCCCAGACTGTGTGGAGTGCATGGCATGTTCAGACAACACAGTGCGTGCAGGCCTGACACCCAAGTTCATCGATGTGCCAACTCTGTGTGAAATGCTCAGCTATACCCCCAGCCCAGGCAAGGACAGGCTCTTTCGTCCAACACAGAGTCAGGAAGACCCCTGCCTCTCTATCTATGACCCCCCTGTTACAGACTTCACTGTTATGAAGATGGAGGTGAGTGGGGGGCCTTCAGTGTAGCATGAAAAAGCCTGGCAAAAGCTACAATGTGGAATATATCTGGGGCTGGGTTTCCTTTCTTTTCATTTGGTGAGGTGATGGCCATGGGCCTGCCCACTCCTCTCTGTACCAGGGACCAGACATGGGCCTCCATGCTGACAGGACCTTAGCAGTGAGGAGAAGGTGCCAGAACTCTCCTCACCACCCTTTGGGTCTTCTTGGGCCCCCCATGAATGACAGGAGCAGAGACCAAGCTGTACCATCCTGTTTTCCCTCCTGCCCAGGTCCCTGGCTCTGTCGCTGCATACAAGGTCTTGGCACTGGACTCCGCCAGCATCCTCCTGATGGTGCAAGGGACCGTGACAGCCAGCACTCCCACAGCACAGGCAACAATCCCCCTGCGGCGTGGCGGGGTACTCTTCATTGGGGCCAATGAGAGTGTCTCACTGAAGCCCACTGTGCCCGAGGATCTACTGATATTCCGTGCCTGCTGTCTGCTATAGAGGCCACAGCCTTCCTGGCTCTCCTCTGCCAGTTACCTAAATCCTGGCCAGTTTTATCTCCTCAGGCCCAGCCCCAACCCCTTCCCTGCTCTGGACTCTTGGGATACACCCTGGAATTGATGGGGTAGAGTGAGCTTAAAGATAGTGAGTTCTGAGTAAGCCAGAGCTGAACTATCTATCTTCCTCCTGGCATGAGGGCCACATGTGAGGACTAAGGATTGACCCTCCCCTTGTATGTTCCAGCCTACAGCAGTCATCACAGCAGGAGGGTAGGTAATTAATTTCTAAGAACAGGATTCTGGCCCTGGGACTGCCCATTTCCTCAACTGCAGAGGAGGGGAAAAGGGTAGGCCGGCAGACTAGTGTTGCTCATCATCGCCCTCTTGCTCTGTCAATGCAATTAAAGATCACTTGTATTGAGGCTGTGGGTTAAAGAGCAGTTCCAGTCCCTGAAGTGGGCTGCAAGAGCCTTCCCTAGATGTTGTCTAGTTTTTGCCTTAGTTCTGCTTCAGATAGCTGCCTGAGGTGGGCAGGCTGGACTCCAGAGCCCTTTAATGGAAAGGTGCGGGAGATGCTGCCAGCTTTAGCCTCAGCTGCAGAGCTTGCAGGCTGGTCTCGGGCCCTCCAGCCCTGCAGATGTGGAAGGTGGGTCAGAGATATGCATTATCAATGCAAGATTCTTCTCTTCAGTGTATCGGTTGGCCTTAGGGCAGGGATCAGCAAGCCAAAGCCCGCAGACTAGACCTGGCTGCACCCTATCATTTACATACTGTCCGGCTGCATTCAGGTTACAGAGGCAAAGTGGAGTAGATTGCCGGCAAAGCCAAAAGTATTGACTGGCTCTTTACACAGAAAGTTTGTCAACCACTTCTGTAGAGCACAGTCATGGTAGATATGGAGACTCAGGGACAGGATGATCCAATTCACATTATGAAGGGAAACCTACCTACTTTTTCTAAACTGGCAGGAAGTACCTAGGAAGGTATCTACTCTGTACCTACCTTGTAGAGGTGGGACACACCACTGCAAGAGGCTGCATAGCTGGCTGTTTTGCCTCTGAAGTTTCTGACTGGCAGTCTCAGTCCTGTCACCCCAGACTAAGCAGAGATACAGGCTATTGGCTCCTTCCTGTGGGATAAGGGGTGACTCGCACAAAAGGATCTTTCTGGACTACTGCCCACACTAGATCCCTATACAATGGAATTCCAGGAAACTACCTTCAAAAAGCTTCTGGCCAAACTGTTCCAGGTGTTTTTCAGCCTAAAAAACAAAACAAACCTGGGAAGGGTCTGCTAAAGGAAACTATAAAGAGCAGTGATGTACAAAAAAAAAGGCCTATTCCCTCCATGGTCTCCGGTGAAGCAGGCCCGAAGATGATGCCTGCTGGAAACAGCAGAAAGGAGAGAGGTCCTAGAAGGAATGGTTAGAGTTGGGGCTATTGGGCTATTTCTTCATTTTCAAATTCAGAAGGGACAACAATTGCAGTCTAGGCCTTTCCCAAAAATCCTATTGCCACACGGATGGCTCAACTAGCATGACTGTATTTATTTTTAAAAACTTACACAGCTATAGAAGCCTAAGCTCAGAGTTCTGTAGAGTACTTTGTAAACTCCACAGAGTACCACTCCCATTTGTGAGGTAAGCCCAAATGGGCCTTCTCTCCCAGGCACTATCTCTAGCAAGACACCCAGCACTCTGAATTAGGGCAGGTTGGCTCTGGCCACCTTGGTGCCTTTACTGGTGACATTTTAGCCTGTAGCCCCAAACTACTGACCATTTCTACCCTGCCTCGCTGCCCTATCCCCAGTTCCGGGTTCCTGCAACTTTTTCTACAGAGGTAGTGCCTCCCCCATGGGGTCAGCCAGCTCTGAAACATCCTCTCCAGGGACAGCTGTGGCCAAACACCAGTGTCGATTTATAGTCGTGACTACTTGGAGGCCCTGGTCTTAGGGTCCTGTCAGTCTCTCACCTATGGCAGCTGCCAAATAATCAGGCTACTCTGTCCCAACCAGCTATCCCACAGAAATGTGGCCCCACGTGGGTTTCCATTTTAACCACCGTCTTTACTCTGTTCTTCATCTGAGCCCTTTCTTCATGTGCACATCTCCACCTCTGCAGAAACCAGAAAGGCTTGGGTAGGATCCCTCTGGATGGGCAAAGTATTCAGAATGAAGATGTTCTCCCTCCCCGCAGGCATCTGCACAAAGTGCTCAGAATGTTGGACACCTGTGTAGAGTTGCAGCATCCCATTCCGGAATTGAGTAACCATCTGCTTCCTCTATTCCCCAGATCCCAATCTGAGGTGCCTGTGGCCTCTGTTCCCACCATCTGCTGTGATGCTAGACTGTAGAATTAAGTTAGCTGCAGCCCCCTGGATACCATATATTCCTCTTAACTTTCTGTGATTTAAGAAAAGCACCAAGATAGATGCCAATCAAGCACTGGTAAGAGTACCCTCATAAGGATAGTTATCGGACAAATGACTAGGCCTTTTTATCTGATGTTCTCACTAGTCACCCGATAGTCAAGCAAGAAGAGTCCATGTCATCCCTCATATACCTCTAGTAGTCACAGGACAGCAAATAAAGCAACAGACTGAGTACTTTCCCATGTGGATCCATAACCCAATCCTGACTCCCATGCCCCTTAGGCTAGGAACCCTCTCCACTCCCATTAAGTCCACACCACGGTTCTAGGTGAGGCAAAACCCACCACAAACAACAAGGAAACAAACCACTGAAAAACTAAATTCTAGGGAGAGGCCTGGTACAGCAAGAGATGCTACCTAGTGGGGGTCACAGGAGACTATACCTGCCTCTGCTGTGTTCAGAGCTGAGAGGCTGTGTTGCACCCGAGAAGCACCAAGTAAGGGGGCACTGCAGTTCACTGACCTTCCCAAGGATCAGTGCCTTCCATGATTTGGGGGCTGACCACAATCACCACTGCACTATGCTAGGCCCATGCTGAGGTGAAGGCAAACCCTCTGCAATGGTGGATTATCTCCTCAGGCAGGTGGTTGGGAGCTGGCACATGTCCCTCCACCAATCCTGTTTGTGATCCTCCATCTATGTCAATGCCCACACATTACTGCCAGTATACTTATCACCCACTGCTACTTCTCAAGTTCAGAAAGCTAACGACTGCACCTGACTTCTCCCTGCAGCTCCCTCTGCTCATAGCCAAAAACTGCAAGTTCTGGGGCAAGCTCCAGACCCTTCACCCAACCTTTAACTCAAACACTGGGTAGGGAAACTAGCTAAGTCCAAAGTAAAGAATGGTGACCAAGTAGGCAAATAAAAAAACATGTACATAATGGAGCAGCTTTTTTCTCTTGGGATGGGCTGACCACAGTCACTAAACCCACCCAGTTGGACCAGTTGGGGATGCTCCAGATCCAGAGATTCCATAAGCCTTGTTCCTGCGGACCCACCAAGCAGCCCTACTATGGTCAAACAGGTACAACTGGAAGAGGGCCAAAGGGCCTTACTTTATGCTTTCTTGAAGGTCAAACATGTAACCCACTATGGACCTAGGAAGTGGAGAGCACGTGGAATTTCTTGAACTGGCCCCACATAGTTCAATTATTTTTCAAAGATTCCCACTGCAAGCTATGAAGTGCTATTTTCTGCCTCCATACACCATTCAGCACAGCCTTGACACAAAAGTTCTCTCCCTCCACCGAATATGACAAATACCAGTCAATATGTCTCCAAGTGTTTTTCTGAGCCAATTCTGCCACTCATCATAAGAACCAGAATTCCTCTGTTCCTGTCCTTATTAAAGTCAAAGCTGCAGAATTCCACCTGTTGCCCTATGGCCTAGATGGGGCCTCTGGCCTGAGAAGCACCAAATATGGGGGAACTGCAGATCACTGACCTTCCCAAGGACCAGTGCCTTCCATGACTTGGGCTGACAGCAATCCCCACTGCACTATGTGACCTATGAAGGGCCAACAGGGCTCTGCAAGCATGGTGAGCAGGGCCCAACTTAGGGAGTTATGTCTACTGGAGGGTGCAGAAGGAAGAGTCCCCAAGACAGCACCAGGAGCCGGAGCACGCTGAGGAGGCCACAGGCTTGGGGGGAATGAGGTCCAAGTCCTCATCATCTGGAATCTCATCCAGGTGATACCCATCCTGGAGCAGCTGCCGATTCACATCCTGGTTCACCTGCTAAGAGCAGGAGAGAACTATAAGCCAGACTTCAAATCAGAAATAACTGCTGCCCCAAAAGCAGACCTACATTCTCTTACTGGAGTTTGCCATTCACACTCCACCCTCCGGCCAACCCCATACATCCTTGGACTACAGAAGCAAGTGCCACCTTTTCCTACCTGTGCCTCACCCAGCAGCCTGCCGAGCACCAGCGGCCTGAGCCAGTACTCTCCAGGCTGCACTGTCACTCACCCCCAGGAAAGGTCCTCTCTCCCTGAGGCATCTGATGTAAATATCAAATTCCAAATTATGTTTCAAAGTCAAGGTCTTAACCATTCCCATTGGGAACCAACCGATCCCTATGAATGCTAAAAAATATGGGACAATGACACCAGAACAATGGGGAGAATAGCAGAAGAATGTGAGTTATAGAGAATGGGGTGGAGAGGAGTTGTTCTGCACTGCTGGTTAGACATGTGATCTTCCAGTGCCAGCAGAACTTGTTCCCTGCAGAGTGGAACCTGTCCATCTGGCTTCACCAGTTCTGAGCAGAAGGAAAATGAGGCTGGGAACAGTCTAAGACTTTCTCTGGCTCTTGGCTAATTTTTCTTTTCTTAGTTTTAACAATCTTAGGCACCCACATTCAAGAAAGATACAACTTACAAACTGCCTCCATTCTTTTTGACAGAAATTAAGGGGTGGCTAAGGTTTCCAGGAGAATAAGGAATATTAGCAGAGTACAGTCATGTCCCAGCACTTCATCATGGTCAAAGGCAGTAAAAGCCGAACATGCCAGAACTTTATGTCCCTCTGGTTCTGCCTGAGACAATCACTCTGAAAACATGTCCAAAAGGCCAGCCCAGGAGAGTCTCAGTCTGAGTTCCCACAGATGCAACAACTGAAGGAACAGAAGTTGTTTGGCCTAGAAGAATGCAAGCTTGGTGGAGGATTGCCAGGGAAGGGACAGGAATGCTATCTCAGATAAAAGACGATCACAAGGGAAACTAGAATACTGTGTGACACTGGGGGCAGGCCTAGGGCCACTGAGTCCAGGCTGCCGGAGACATTTTAAATTAATAAGACTTCTCTAAGAGCTATCCAAGAAGGGATAGTGTATGTGCGTATGTTGGAGGGAGGGCAGGCAGAAAACTGCTTGGAGCTAGGGAGTAACCAATTACAAGAAGCATTCAAGCAACCAGGGGCTGGTAAACACTTCATTGGAATTTATCAGGAGGATTTCTTTTCTAAGCGGTAGCCTAGACTAGAAGACTTGAGAGGTCATTTGCAGCCCTAAGGGTCTATGGTCTGGATTTTCAACAGCCCTCTTCAGACACCTATACCTCTGTTGGGGGAAGAGGCAAAGTAGAAGACTGGAAAACAGACCAGAAGTTTGGCACAGTGCTGTGCATACAGCAGGCACCAGACAAACATTTGGTAGTGGCGGTGAAGCTGCCTGCAGCCTGGCCCCACGCAGAAAGGCGCTCTGGACTTGCCTCTGCAGAGGAATACCCGGAGGAATATCTGGTTTCCAGCTCCTCATCACTAGGAGAAGAGGAAGACGGTCAGTTCAGGGGGATGCCTGTGGAGTAGCTGCAAACGGCAAAGTGGAGAGCATGCAAGGGGGCACAGCCTAAAACTTAAGCCCAGCATCTGCCATGAGTACAAATGGCTCCTTCAATTGGCTCCAGCAGGGACAGGGTCACTGCCCCTAACAGTGCAGACATAATAGGGCAGAGTGATTCCCCCAGATAAGGTTGGTGCTCCAGATCCAAGAGCAGCATGATCACCTATGTATGAGTCCTCTAACCAAGCCTTCTTGGGAAGCAATAGTGCTCTCCAAAGAAGACAGCCCTGGAACATGCACCAAGGGTCTTGGAAAAGGTAGGGAACAAGCGAAGGCACCAAGCGATTTGCAGTTTTATACAAGTCACTCCTCCAAGGGTTAACTCTCCAAGGAGAACACTCACTCACCTGTCAGAGTCGAGGGACACCAGGTTTTCATCTGGACTTTGACTAAGAGCAGTATAGCCTTTGTTAAACTTCACTGACCTGAGGGGACATGGGGGAAGAGAGGAAGTACAGATGAAGCACCAACATTTCACAAGGAAAGCCGGAGTCCTCGCCCTTATGGAAAAGAACTGACCACACTACTCCCAACTTGCCTTCTACCTGGTCACAGCCACCACTGGCAGACATGTATCTGGTTACAGCTCCTCGGAATATGCATTTACCCACACCACTCCCCCTATGGCCGAGGAAAAGCACACCTCCTCTCTCATGCATCAGGAAAAGCGCCCCCTTCCCACAACCAGAGAACAGCAACAAAAAAAACAGCAAGTCCTGGGCAAATCCCTTTACCTCAGAGTTTGAGCTCTTATCTGTAAAAGAGACACTGGATGAGGTCGTATACAACCCTCACAGTTTATCATTCTGTTAAAGAAAAAACACAGCCTTGGCTGTTCCCCCACTGCTCTGTCTTCTTAGTCCTGGGGATCCCAGCCACTGTGCTCCTCCGGGAATTTATACAGTGAATGATCCTCTGCACTGACAAATCTGTCTTATTCCGAAGCCTTTTCCCCCGACACTATTACATCCTTAAAGGAAAAGAAAAAGGTCGTCTTTTATGTTTTCCATTTTAACATAGTGAACCTGACAAGTAGGCACCAGGGGAATCACTAGTTCGGCCTTAAACTCGTCTCCCAGCTTGAGGACTAAGGTCCTCTCCGGTAACTGCTAGCACCGAGGAGCTTGCGCCTGCTGAGACCTTTTCCCTGAAGAGTCGGGACGGTTGGGCGAGGCCCCCAGCATGCCTTTCCTCCGCAGAACAGCCTTGGCCAGGTCTCGGTGCTTCTCTGCAAGTCAGAGGGCGCAGGTCAGCGGGGTCTTCCCCATCCCACTGTGTCTCCCTAACGCTAGAAGCCCTCTCTTTGAGAACAAATTTGCGGGAGACGGCTGCAAGTGCCCCTCCGGGGTCGCCCCAGCGGGGCCCCGGAGCCCGCCCAGGCAGACCCACTGGACCGCACTCACGCAGCTTGGCCTGAATGGAGGGCGCACGCGTCACCATGTACGGCCCCCGTTTCTCCATAGCCCCCGGGGTCCGCTCCCCGAGCCGGGGAACTACGCTGCTTCTTGCCCCGGTGGGCACCCCAGCAGCTCCAGCCGCGCGGCCCGTGGCCCCGCCCGGCTGAGATCGCGGTACAGACGCCGGTGCAGTGCGCCTGCCGGGTTCTGCGGTAGCCATGGCCGGGCCCCGCCCCTCTGGGGCGCGGGGCCGCACCGCGAAGCTAGGGCGCTGCGGGCGGGGAGAGGGCGGTCCCTCCTTGAGCAAGATGGCGGCGCGCAGGCGCGAGCTGGGCCCGCGCGAACTTCCCCGCCCCTCCTGTGGTCGGGTTGGCGCCACTGTTCCGCCTTTTGAGGTACGGTAACCTACAGTCTCTGTTTCCCATACTGCCGTACTTGCTGTTGGACTGAGGCTGGGAATGTCGAGACCAGTTCTCTTTATTCGAAATTCTATGGCGATATTTATGGAGGGCCGCGAATGTGTGCCCGCCGGCCCGAGCCCTTTACTTCCTGGCGAGCTCGCGGTCGCCGCAGTGCCTCCTCGAGGGTCATCTTGCCGCAGACGCACCTCTCAGGGGCAGATCCTGGGTTGAACCGAGGAGAGGTGTAGAAAGGAAGGTATCAGTGCTCTTCTCCAGAAAAGGAAGCTGGCCTGCGACAGAGAGGTTCAAGGATGGTGCGGAGGTCACACAACTGGAGTCAGTGTCTGGACTGATCTATCCGACACCACGTGGTGCTAGAGGCCTGACCCTCTTTAGGCCTCAGTTTCCACATTTTAAAGTGGCACGTGTCACTACCCAGCTTACAGCGACAAACATGCACAACAGGCCTTGGAAAGAAGTGTGAAAGCGTGTTGAGTCTGTGTGTCCAGGCAAGGAGCTGTCACAGCCCTCGACTTCTCTGCCCCCAGGGGATGTGCTTGTGCCTGTGGCTGGCTGGAAAGAAGCTCCACATCTTTGTAGAGGTTGCTAAATTTCATGAGACTATCCCCAGACTGATTTAGTGGTCTTCACAGGGTAGGTCAACAGTGTTGGAACTTCTGAGTCTCCAGGGCCACCCAAACACTAGCGGACTATCTATGCCTTAGGATAGGAGAAAAGATTTTAGGGTTGGAGTTTTTTTAAGAATCAGAAGCACAATGGAATGCTAACTATTTTGGTAGATTCTAACCCTCTTTTTGACCTCCAGAAACAGCATTTCATATGGCTAAACTTAATATTTAATCCTCATGACCTCCCATTGAAGCCAGCTGTTAACTCCTGTTATTCAAATGAGGCCTAGACTTGGTCAAATTGACCAGGTAAGCGGTGAACTCAGAAATTGAACCCAGCTCCCTGTGGACTCCAAAGAAGTGGTTTTCATCACGGCTCTGCTGCCTTTTAAAGTAATGGGGACCTACCTTACCAAGAGGCAAAGAAAATGTGATCAAAACCCACCTGATGTCACAAAATCTCCAGGAAGTTACAGCCAAAAAGACTGAGTGAATCTACTTTCATCCTTTGGGGTGTGGCTGCCAGCTTTCTCAACACAATTTTTTGAAGGGACTATCCTTTCCCTGTTGTATATTTTTGCCTCCTTTGTTGTAAATTAATTGACACAAATGCATGGATTTGTTTCTGGGCTCTGCTGTTCCATAGACTTGATTTTTTAATGCCAACACCATACTTTTTGATTACTAAAGCTTTGTAATGTAGTTCGAAATCAGGAGTGTGATGCTTCCAGCTTTGTTTTTAAGATTGCTTTGGCTCTTGGGGGTCTTTTGTGGTTCCATACAAATTTTAGGATTGTTCTATTTCTGTGAAAAATTTCAGTGGAAGGTTTATAGGGATTGCATTACATCTGTGAACTGCTTTGGGTAGTATAGGTTTTTAACAATATTAATTTTTCAAATCCATGAGCACAACTATCTTTCCATTATTTGTGTCTTCTTCCTTTCATAAATGTCTTTCAGTTTTCAGTGTACAGGTCCTTTACCTCTTTGATTAAATTTATTCCTAGGTATTTTATTCTTCTTCAAGCAATTATAAATGGGAGATTTTTGATTTCTCTGATAACTTATTTTTTGAAATTTTGTATCTATTTTTCTTTTATTTTGGTATCATTAATATACAATTGGACAAGCAACATTTTGGTTACTAGATTCCCCCCATTATCAAGTCCCCACCACACTCCCATTACAGTCACTCTCCATCAGCCTAGTATGATGCTATAGAATCACTACTTGTCTTCTCTGTGCTATACTGCCTTCCCCGTACCCTGCCCCCACATTGTATGTCATTATATGTGCTAATTGTAATGCCCCTTTTTCCCCTTATCTCTCCCTTCCCACCCATCCTCCCCAGTCCCTTTCCCTTTGGTAACTATTAGTCCATTCTTGGGTTCTGTGAGTCTGCTGCTGTTTTTTTCTTTCAGTTTTTTCTTTGTTCTTATACTCCACAGATGAGTGAAATCATTTGGTACTTGTCTTTCTCCACCTGGTTTATTTCACTGAGCATAATACCCTCTAGCTCCATCCATGTTGTTGCAAATGGTAGGATTTGTTTTCTTCTTATGGCTGAATAATATTCCATTGTGTATAGTGCCACCTCTTCTTGATCCATTCATCTACTGATGGACACTTTGGTTGCGTCCATTTCTTGGCTACTGTAAATAGTGCTAAGATAAACATAGGGGTGCATATGTCTTTTTGAAACTGGGATTCTGCATTCTTAGGGCAAATTCCTAGGAGTGGAATTCCTGGGTCAAATGGTATTTCTATTTTGAGTTTTTTGAGGAACCTCCATACTGCTTTCCACAATGGTTGAACTAATTTATATTCCCACCAGCAGTGTGGGAGAGTTCCCCTTTCTCCACATTCTCGCCAACGTTTGTTGCTGTTTGTCTTTTGGATGGTGGCCATCCTAACTAACTGGTGTGAGGTGATATCTCAATATGGTTTTAATTTGCATTTCTCTTATGATTAGCGATGTGAAGCATCTTTTCATGTGCCTGTTAGCCATCTGAATTTCTTCTTTGCAGAAGTGTCTATTCAGCTCCTCTGCCCATTTCTTTTTTTTTCATTTTTTAAAAATTTTATTATTAATTTACAATTACATGTGCAATATTACGATTATTAAACTACCCCTTCATCAGGTCCCCCCCAACAACCCCATTACAGTCACTGTCCATCACCGTAGTGAGATGCTATACAATCACTACTTGTCTTCTCTGAGTTGTACTGCCCTCCCCGTGCCCCCCCAACATTACATCTGCTAATCGTAATGCCCCTTTTTCCCTCTTATCCCTCCCTTCCCGCCCATTTTCCCCAGTCCCTTTCCTTTGGTAACTATTAGTCCGTTCTTGGGTTCTGTGAGTCTGCTGCTGTTTTGTTCCTTCAGTTTTTTTCTTTGTTCTTATACTCCACATATGAGTGAAATCATTTGATACTTGTCTTTTTCGGCTTGGCTTATTTCACTGAGCATAATACCCTCTAGCTCCATCCATGTTGTTGCAAATGGTAGGATTTGTTTTCTTCTTATGGCTGAATAATATTCCATTGTGTATATGTACCACATCTTCTTTATCCATTCATCTACTGATGGACACTTAGGTTGCTTCCATTTCTTGGCTATTGTAAATAGTGCTGCGATAAACATAGGGGTGCATCTGTCCTTTTCAAATTGGGCTGCTGCATTCTTGGGGTAAATTCCTAGGAGTGGAATTCCTGGGTCAAATGCTATTTGTATTTTGAGTTTTTTGACGAACCTCCATACTGCTTTCCACAATGGTTGAACTAATTTGCAGTCCCACCAGCAGTGTAGGAGGGTTCCCTTTTCTCCACATCCTCGCCAACATTTGTTGTTGTTTGTGTTTTGGATGTTGGCCATCCTCACTGGTGTGAGATGATATCTCATTGTGGTTTTAATCTGTATTTCTCTGATGATTAGTGATGTGGAGCATCTTTTCATGTGCCTGTTGGCCATCTGAGTTTCTTCTTTGGAGAAGTGTCTATTTATGTCCTCTGCCCATTTCTTAAATGGATTATTTACTTTATGTTTGTTGAGATGCATGAGTTCTTTATGTATTTTGGATGTCAACACCTTATCGGATACATCATTTATGAATATATTCTCCCATACTGTAGGATGTCTTTTTGTTCTACTGATGGTGTCCTTTGCTGTACAGAAGCTTTTCAGCTTGATATAGTCCCACTTGTTCATTTTTGCTTTTGTTTCCCTTGCTCGGGAAGATATGTTCATAAAGAAGTAGCTCATGTTTATGTCCAAGAGATTTTTGCCTATGTTTTTTTCTAAGAGTTTTATGGTTTCATGACTTACATTCAAGTCTTTCATCCATTTTGAGTTGACTTTTGTGTGTGGGGTTAGACAGTAGTCCAGTTTCATTCTCTTACATGTAGCTGTCCAGTTTTTCCAACACCAGCTGCTGAAGAGGCTGTCATCTCCCCATTGTATATCCAAGGCTCCTTTATCAAATATTAATTGAACATATATGTTTGGGTTAATGTTTGGAATTTCTATTCTGTTCCACTGGTCTGTGGGTCTGTTTTTGTGCCAATACCAAATTGTCTTGATTACTGTGGCTTTGTAGTAGAAGCTTGAAGTCAGGGAGCGTAATTCCCCCTGTTTTATTCCTCCTTCTCAGGATTGCCTTGGCTATTCGTGGTCTTTTGTGGTTCCATATGAATTATAGAATTATTTGTTCCGTTCACTGAAGAAAGTTGTTGGTATTTGATAGGGATTGTGTTGAATCTGTAGATTGCTTTAGGTAGTATAGCCATTTTGACAATATTGATTCTTCCTAGCCAAGAGCATGGGATGGATTTCCATTTGTTAGTGTCCTCTTTAATTTCTCTTAGGAGTGTCTTGTAGTTTTCAGAGTACAGGTCTTTCACTTCCTTCGTTAGCTTTATTCCTAGGTATTTTTTTCTTTTTGATGCAATTGTGAATGGAATTGTTTTTCTGATTTCTCTTTCTGTTAGTTTATTGTTAGTGTATAGGAAAGCAACAGATTTCTGTGTGTTAATTTTATATCCTGCAACTTTGCTGAAATCAGATATTAGTTCTAGTAGTTTTGTAGTGGAGTCTTTAGGGTTTTTTATGTACAATATCATGTCAACTGCAAACAGTGACAATTTGACTTCTTTACCAATCTGGATGCCTTGTTTGTCTTTGTTTTGTCTGATTGCCGTGGCTAGGACCTCCAGTACTATGTTGAATAACAGTGGAGAGAGTGGGCATCCCTGTCTTGTTCCTGAACTTAGATGAAAATCTTTCAGCTTCTCACTGTTAAGTATGATGTTAGCTGTGGGTTTGTCATATATAGCCTTTATGATGTTGAGGTACTTGCCCTCTATACCCATTTTGTTGAGAGTTTTAATCATGCATGGATGTTGAATTTTTTCAAATACTTTTTCAGCATCTATGGAGATGATCATGTGGTTTTTGTTCTTCTTTTTGTTGATGTGGTGGATGATGTTGATGGATTTTCGAATGTTGTACCATCCTTGCATCCCTGGGATGAATCGCACTTGATCATGGTGTATGATCCTCTTGAAGTATTTTTGAATTCGGTTTGCTAATATTATGTTGAGTATTTTTGCATCTACGTTCATCAAGGATATTGGTCTGTAATTTTCTTTTTTGGTGAGGTCTTTGCCTGGTTTTGGTATTAGAGTGATTCTGGGTTCATAGAATGAGTTTGGAAGTATTCCCTCCTCTTCTATTTTTGGGAAAACTTTAAGGAGAATCGGTGTTATTTCTTCTCTATATGTCTGGTAGAATTCAGAGGTGAATCCATCTGGTCCGGGGGTTTTGTTCTTGAGTAGTTTTTTTATTACCACTTCAATTTCGTTGCTGGTGATTGGTCTGTTTAGTTTTTCTGTTTCTTGTTTGGTCAGTTTTGGAAGGTTGTATTTTTCTAAGAAGTTGTCCATTTCTTCTATGTTTTCCAGCTTGTTGGCGTATAGATTCTCATAATATTCTCTTATGATTCTTTGTATTTCTGTGGGGTCCGTCGTGATTTTTCCTTTCTCATTTCTGATTCTGTTTATGTGTGTAGATTCTCTTTTTCTCTTAATGAGTCTGGCTAGGGGTTTATCTATTTTGTTTATTTCTTCAAAGAACCAGCTCTTGGTTTCATTGATTTTTTCTATTGTTTTATTCTTCTCAATTTTATTTATTTCTTCTCTAATCTTTATTATGTCCCTCCTTCTGGTGACTTTGGGCCTCATTTGTTCTTCTTTTTCCAATTTCAGTAATTGTGTCTTTAGACTATTCATTTGGGAATGTTCTTCCTTCTTTAAATAGGCCTGGATTGCAATATACTTTCCTCTTAGGAATGCCTTTGCTGCGTCCCACAGAAGTTGTGGCTTTGTGTTGTTATTGTCATTTTTCTCCATATATTCTTTGATTTCTGTTTCGATTTGGTCGTTAACTTATTGATTAATTAGGAGAATGTTGTTAAGTCTCCATGTATTTGTGAGCCTTTTTGATTTCTTTCTAAAATTTATTTCTAGTTTTATACCTTTGTGATCTGAGAAGTTGGTTGGTAGGATTTCAATATTTTTGAAATTACTGAGGTTCTTTTTGTGGCCTAGTATGTGGTCTATTCTGGAAAATGTTCCATGTGCACTTGAGAAGAATGTGTATCCTGTTGCTTTTGGGTGTAGAGTTCTGTAGATGTCTGTTAGGTCCATCTGTTCTAGAGTGTTGTTCAGTGCCTCTGTGTCTTTACTTATTTTCTGTCTGGTTGATCTGTCCTTTGGAGTCAGTGGTGTGTTGAAGTCACCTAAAATGAATGCATTGCTGTCTATTTCCTCCTTTAATTCTGTTAGTATTTGTTTCACATATGCTGGCGCTCCTGTGTTGGGTGCATATGTATTTATAATGGTTATATCTTCTTGTTGGACTGACCCCTTTATCATTATGTAATGTCCTTCTTTATCTCTTGCTACTTTCTTGTTTTGAAGTCTATTTTGTCTGATACAAGTACTGCAACACCTGCTTTTTTCTCCTTGTTGTTTGCATGAAATATCTTTTTCCATCCCTTCACTTTTAGTCTGTGCATATCTTTGGGTTTGAGGTGAGTTTCTTGTAGGCAGCATATAGATGGATCTTGCTTTTTTATCCATTCTGTTACTCTGTGTCTTTTGATTGGTGCATGTAGT
Source organism: Smutsia gigantea (assembly GCA_032199065.1). Lineage (NCBI taxonomy): Eukaryota > Metazoa > Chordata > Mammalia > Pholidota > Manidae > Smutsia > Smutsia gigantea. The sequence goes on along the minus strand of JAVSCE010001572.1, from coordinate 184 downwards.
CCATTTACATTTAGGGTGATTATCGATAGATATGTACTTTTTGCCATTGCTGGCTTTAGTTTCGTGGTTACCAAAGGTTCAAGGGTTGCTTCTTTACTATCTGACAATCTAACTTATCTTTCTTGTTAAGTTATTGTAAACACTGTCTGATGTTTCTTTATTTCTCTCTCTTCTTATTTTTCCT
>JAVSCE010001571.1:0-65505 GCA_032199065.1 Smutsia gigantea | reverse complement strand
GTAATTGTGTCTTTAGACTATTCATTTGGGAATGTTCTTCCTCTTTAAATAGGCCTGGATTGCAATATACTTTCCTCTTAGAACTGCCTTTGCTGCGTCCCACAGAAGTTGTGGCTTTGTGTTGTTGTTATCATTAGTCTCCATATATTCTTTTGATTTGTTTTGATTTGGTCGTTAACCCATTGATTAATTTGGAAAATGTTGTTAAGTCTCCATGTATTTGTGAGCCGTTTTGGTTTCTTTCTAAAATTTATTTCTAGTTTAATACCTTTGTGATCTGAGAAGTTGGTTGGTAGGATTTCAATATTTTTGAAATTACTGAGGTTCTTTTTGTATTCAGTATGGTCTATTCTATGAAATGTCTCCATGTGCACTGAGAATAAATGTGTAACTGGTTAAGCTAGTATAGTCCCAGTAGGATGTCTGAAAGAATGATCTGTTCTAGTGTGTTGTCTCAGTGCCTCCTGTGTCTTTACTTATTTTCTCTCTGGTTGATCTGTCCTCTGGAGTGAGTGGTGTGTTGAAGTCTCCTGCTGAATGCATTGCTGTCTATTTCCTTTAATTTGTTGGTAGTTTGTCCACATATGCTACGTTTCTCCTGTGTTGTGTTATATATTTATAATGCTATACTTGTTGGACTTGACTCCTTTTATCATGTAATGTCCTTCTTTATCTTTGCTACTGCTTTGAAGTCTATTTGTCTGATACAAGTACTGCAACACCTGCTTTTTTCTCTTTGTTGTTTGCATGAAATATTTTTTTCCATCCCTTCACTTTTAGTCTGTGTATATCTTTGGATTTGAGGTGAGTTTTGTAGGCAGCATATAGATGGGTCTTGCTTTTTTATCCATTCTGTTACTCTGTGTCTTTTGATTGGTGCATTCAGTCCATTTACATTTAGGGTGATTATTGATAGGTATGTACTTATTGCCATTGCTGGCTTTAGATTCGTGGTTACCAAGGGTTCAAGGGTTGCTTCTTACTATCTAACAATCTAACTTAACTTTCTTGTTAAGTTATTGTAAACACAGTCTGATGTTTCTTTATTTCTCTTCCTTCTTATTTCCTCCTCCATTCTTCTATAATAGGTGTTTTATTCTTTGCCTTTAGTTAGTATTTGGATGGTCTGCTTTCTTTGCTATGATTTTTTTTCCCTCTGGTGACATCTTTTAGCCTTAGGTGTGCTTCCATCTAGAGCAGTCCATTTAAGATATCCTGTAGTGGTGGTTTATGAGACGCAAATTCTCTTAACTTTCGTTTATCTGGAAATTGTTTAATCCCTCCATTATATTTAAATGATAATCGTGCTGGATACAATATTCTTGGTTCGAGGCCCTTCTGTTTCATTACGTTAAATATATCATGCCATTCTCTTCTGGCCTGTAAGGTTTCTGTTGAGAAGTCTGATGATAGTCTGATGGGTTTTCCTTTGTAGGTGATCTTTTTCTCTCTAGCTGCCTTTAATACCCTGTCTTTATCTTTGATCTTTGCCATCTTAATTATTATGTGTCTTGGTGTTGTCTTCCTTGGGTCCCTTGTGTTGGGAGATCTATGAGCTTCGGTGGACTGCGAGACTATTTCCTTCCCCAGCGAGGGAAAGTTTTCAGCAATTATTTCTTCAAAGACACTTTCTATCCCTTTTCTCTCTCTTCTTCCTCTGGTACTCCTATAATGCGAATATTGTTCCGTTTGGATTGGTCACACAGTTTTCTTAATATTCTTTCATTCCTAGAAATCCTTTTATCTCTCTCTGCCTCAGCTGCTCTGTACTCCTGTTCTCTGTTTTCTATTCCATTAACAGTCTCTTGCATCTCATCCATTCTGCTGTTAAGCCCGTCGATCGTTTGTCTGATTTCTGCATTGTCTTTCCTCAGTTCCCTCACTTCCTCCCTCAGCTCTTGCACATTTCTGTGTAGGTCCATCAGCATGGTTATGACTTTTATTCTGAATTCTTTTTCAGGGAGGTTGTGCATTTCCATCCCTTCAGACTCCCTCTCTGGGGTTGTCTGGTTGATTTTGGTCTGAACCATATTCCTCTGTCTTTTCATGGCTATATAATTGGTCACTGATAGTTGCCACGTAGGTCAGCTGGGCTCTTTAAGACTTTAAAAAGAGAAGAAAAAAAGAGAAAAAAAAAGAAAAAAAGAAGAAAGAAAAAAGAAAGAAAAAAAGAAAAAGGAAAGAACAGGAAAAACAAAAACAAAAACAAAAAAAAAATGCCCACCGGACGTAGATTCTGTGGGAATGCTCTAGGTGGCGCTATTGCCCCACTATTCCACAGCTGTGACTGTGCCGCTCCGCAGGGCCCTTTATCGCTCTGGCAGGGGTGGGAACGAATAGGAGGCTGTTGATCTCAGTGAGAAGTGTTAAGTATGGCTACGCTTCCTCAGTCACCAGCTAAGGCGTCTGAAACTCCCCAGGACTCCCAGCCTGCTGGGCTGAGTGTGCTGGGGCGATCCGGCTCCTCCGCTGGGCTCCTGTCTCTTTAAGACCGCTGAAGAAAGCGCGCACTTTTTTTTTTTCCTTCCCGGGAGCCGGCTGCAAGCACCCTGGCGCGTTCCCCGCTCAGATCCTGCCCCTCTGTCTCTCCAATCTCCGCTGCACTGCGCAATGTGGGTCAGCGCTCCCCGCAGATCACCGGGGCTGGCTACTTCGCGGGGTGTACTTCACTCCCTCCCGGCTCTGAATCCTCTCCTCCCGCCGGTGCGCTGGGGTGGGGGAGGGCTCGGGTCCCGCCGGGTCGCGGCTCCGTATCTTACCCGCCTCTTGGGGTGCCGAGTCCTCTCGGGTGTAGCTGCACGCTGTGCGCTTTCCTGTGTATTCTCGTCTCTCTTTTAGGAATAGATGTATTTTCTGTGTTTTCGTAGATAAATATAGTGTTGGGAGGAGATTTCTGCCGCCCTGCTCACACCGCCATCTTCCCGGAAGTCGAGATCCGTACTTTGAATCTGAAGCTGGCACATACAGACGACTCTGTATATGAATGGAAAGACAAAGCATAGTAGTTAAGGAGAGTAGTGGGGTTGTAATGAAGATTGTGAATTTTTTGTTTTGTGTTTTAGAGATTTAGGTATTTTCACCTCCCAGACTTTGCCTGAGATAGGAGAGAAATGAAGTCCTGAAGGTAGAAACTTTTATGCATTAGCATCCCCTGACCTTGATTTTTTTTTCAAGAGCAGCAGGATACTTGCAGGGAGCATTGAACACTTGTACTAATTGCATTCCTAGGTAGGAATTCTGTGTTTTACCAGAATTTGCAGTAAGTAACAGATAAAGGTTTTCTTTCACATAAAGAACTCTGGAGGTAAACACCATACCTATGAGAAAATAAACTGTTGCTTAAACCATCCAGTCTGTAATACTTGTTATGGAAACTCAGAAAAGTAATACACAGGTAATTAATTAAAAGGATAGTGTGATGTTGTAAGTCTGGGGAGAGGAAATCCTGGGGCAAAATACCTCTAAAAACCGAAATCAGTCAAAGGGAGAAATAAAGTTTAAAATCCGTTCATTGCTTACAAATTGCACTCCCAGGCCGTCTCTCTTTCCTGCTCCAGCAGAAGCAAAACCAGCCTTCCCCCTCACCTCTCAGGTACAGATAAGAATAGACTTCTTTCCACCTCTGAATGCTTACTGATATGCAGATATACTAAAGCCAGGCGAGATATTCGGGAAATATTACAATTTTACCCACAGATGTTTTTAGTACCACAAATGAAAAAGGCAGCAACTTCTCTAACAAAGCCAGTATATTTATTTACTCTGGTGTGAATGGCTTTCATTTCCAATAAAAGGAATATGATTGTTCTTGTACATTATTTGAACATTACCGCAAAACAAAGTTTTACTAGTTCTACCTCCACCAAACCCAGGTTTTCAACAAATTAAACAAAACCATGTATTTTTATCATAAATTCCAGCAGATTAGTATGTTAGGAATAACACAAACTTATACCTCCCTCCAGAGAAGTAAGAACTACATTATCTTTTTCCTAAATATTTCTTGATAAAAAGTACTTTAAAAGTACATATTTATGACAGTTCATTACAGTACACATTATTTTTAAAAGGGAAGTCATCTATATTTCACTTCTGGAATACTTTCCACCAAGATGCCTTGTCATAGTTTGCTTGCTTTGTCCATTTCCACTGTTCTCACCCTCAGCCAAACAGCCTTCATTAAATTATTTTTCTTATACAGTAGTAGACCACCGCTCACAGGCTTTAAACGAGGACATGATCTTTCATTTTAAAGGAAACATTTATTAATCATAAAAATCTACACCATGGCTATCATCAGACCTCTCAACAGAAACCTTACAGGCCAGAAGGGAGTGGCATATATTTAATGCAATAAAGCAGAAGGGCCTTGAACCAAAAATACTATACCTGGCAAGGTTATCATTTAAATTTGAAGGAGGGATTAAACAATTTCAGAGAAGCAAAAACTGAGAGAATTTACCTCCCACAAACCACCTCTATAGTGCATTTTGGAGGGACTCCTATAGATAGAAGTATTCCTAAGACTAAATATATGTCACCCAAGGGCTAGACAAAGAGCAGAGAATATGATTCATAACATAAAAAGAAAGGAGGAAGAAGAAAAAGGAGGAAAAAAAAGGAAACTTTAAGTTGTGTTTCTACTAGCATATGAAGTGAGTTAAATTAGACTGTTAGATAGTAAGGGAATTACCCTTGAACCTTTGGTAACCACAGATCTAAAGCCTGCAATGGCAATAAGTACATACCTATTGATAATCACCCTAAATGTAAAGGGTCTGAATATACCAATCAAAAGACATAGAGTTACTGAATGGATAAAAAAACAGGACCCATCTGTATGCTGCCTACAAGACACTCACTTCAAACCCAAAGACATACACAGACTGAAAGTAAAAGGATGGAAAAAGATATTTCATGCACTAATAGAAAAAAGCAGGAGTTGCTGTGCTTCTATCAGACAATATAGACTTTGAAACAAAGAAAGTAGCAAGAGACAAAGAAGAACGGTATATAATGATAAAGGGGTCAGTCCAACAAGAGGATATAACTATTATAAATATCTATGCACCCAACACAGAATCATGTACATATGTGAAAAAAATACTAACAGAATTAAAGGGGGAAATAGAATGCAAGGCATTCATTTTAGGAGACTTCAACACACCACTCACAGAAAAGGACAGATCAACCAGACAGAAAACAACGAGACAGATGCACTGAACAACATATTAGAACAAATGGACCTAACAGACATCTACAGAACACTCAATCCAAAAGCAAAAGGATACACATTCTTCTCAAGTGTACATTGAACATTTTCAAGAATAGATCATATACTAGGCCACAAAAATAACCCCAGTAAATTCAAAAACATTGAAATTTACAAACCACCTCCTCAGATCAGAAAGGTATGAAACTAGAAATAAATTACACAAAGAAAACGAAAAAGCCCACAAACACATGGAGTCTTAATAACATGCTCCTAAAAAATCAATGGATCAATGACCAAATAAAAACAGAGATCAAGCAGTATATGGAGACAAATGAGAACAACAATTCAACACCACAAAATCTGTGGGATGCAGCAAAGGCCGTGCTAAGAGGAAAGTATATTGCAATACAGGCCTACCTCAGGAAAGAAGAACAATCCCAAATGAACAGTCTAAACTCACAATTAATGAAACTGGAATAGGAAGAACAAATGAGGCCCAAAGTCAGTAGAAGAAGGGACATAATAAAGATTAAAGCAGAAATAAATAAAATTGAGAAGAATAAGACAATAGAAAGAATCAATGAAAGCAGGAGCTGGATCTTCGAGAAAATAAACAAAATAGATAAACCCTTACCCAGACTTATCAAGAAAAAAAGAGAGTCTACACACAAACAGATTCAGAAATGAGAAAAGAAAAATCACTACAGACACCACAGAAATACAAACAATTATGAGAGAATACTATTAAAAATTATATGCTAAAAAACTGAATAATGTAGAAGAAATGGACAACTTCCTAGGAAAATAAACCTTTCCAAGGCTGACCCGGGAAGAAATACAAAATCTGAATAGACCAATTACCAGCAAAGAGACTAAATTGGTAATCAAAAAACTACCCAAGAACAAAACTCCTGGACCAGATGGTTTCACTGCAGAATTTTATCAAAAGTTTAGTGAAGACCTAATACCCATCCTCCATAAAGTTTTTCAAAAAGTAGAAGAGGAGAGAATACTCCCAAACTCATTCTATGAGACCAACATCATTCTAATACCAAAACCAGGCAAAGACATCACAAAACAAGAAAATTACAGATCAATATCCCTGATCAACATAGAAGCAACAATACTCAACAAAATGTTAGTAAACCAAATTAAAAAAATACATCAAAAAGATCATCCATCATGATCAAGTGGGATTCATCCCAGGGATACAAGGATGGTACAACATTCAAAAATCCATCAGCATCCTCCACTACATCAACAAAAAGGACAAAAACCACATGATCATCTCCACAGATGCTGAATAAGCATTAGACAAAATTCAACATCCATTTATGATAAAAATTCTCAACAAAATGGTAAAGATGGCAAGTACCTCAACATAATAAAGGCCATATATGACAAACCTACAGCCAACATTATACTTAACAGCGAGAAGCTGAAAGCTTTTCCTTTAAGACTGGGAACAAGACAAGGATGCCCACTCTCCCCACTTTTATTCAACATAGTTCTGGAGGTCCTAGCCATGGCAATCAGACAACACAAAGAAATAAAAGGCATCCAGATTGGCAAAGAAGAAGTCAAACTGTCACTGTTTGCAGTTGACATGATATTGTACATAAAAAACCATAAAGAATCCATTCCAAAACTACTAGATCTAATATCTGAATTCAGCAAAGCTGCGGGATACAAAATTAATACACAGAAATCTGTTGCTTTCCTATACACTAAAGTTGAACTAGCAGAAAGAGAAATCAGGAAAACAATTCCATTCACAATCGCATCAAAAAGAATAAAATACCTAGAAATAAACCTAATGAAGGAAGTGAAAGACCTATACCCCGAAAACTACAAGACACTCTTAAGAGAAATTAAAGAGGACAGTGATAAATGGAAATTCATCCCATGCTCTTGGGTAGGAAGATTTAATATTGTCAAAATGGCCATCCTGCCTAAAGCAATCTGCAGATTTCAATGCAATCCCTATCAAAATACCAACAGCATTCTTCAATGAACTAGAGCAAATAGTTATAAAATTCATATGGAATGACAAAAGACCCCGAATAGCCAAAGCTATCCTGTGTAGGAAGTATAAAGCGGGGGGAATTACACTGCCTGACTTCAAGCTCTACTACAAAGCCACAGTAATCAATACAATTTGTTACTGGCACAAGAACAAACCCATAGACCAGTGGAACAGAATAGAGAGCCCAGATATAAACCCAAGCATATATGGTCAATTAATATATGATAAAGGAGCTATGGATATACAATGGGGATATGACAGCCTCTTCAGCAGCTGGTGTTGGCAAAACTTGACAGCTACATGTAAGAGAATGAAACTGGATTATTGTCTAACCCCATACACAAAAGTAAACTCAAAATGGATCATAGACCTGAATGTAAGTCATGAAACCATAAAATTCTTAGAAAAAAACATAGGCAAAAATCTCTTGGACGTAAACACGAGCAACTTCTTCATGAACATATCTCCCCAGGCAAGGGAAACAAAGCAAAAATGAACAAGTGGGACTATGTCAAACTGAAAAGCTTCTGCACAGCAGAGGACACCATCAGTAGACCAAAAAGACATCCTACAGTATGGGAGAATATATTCATATATGACATATCCAATAAGGGGTTGACATCCAAAATATATAAAGAGTTCATGCACCTCAACAAACAAAAAGCAAATAACCGATTAAAAAATGGGCAGAGGAGCTGAACAGACACTTCTCCAAAGAAGAAATTCAGATGACCAACAGGCACATGAAAAGATGCTCCACATTGCTAATCATCAGAGAAATGCAAATTAAAACCACAATGAGATATCACCTCACACCAGTTAGGATGGCCAACATCCAAAGACAAACAACAACAAATGTTGGCAAGAATGTGGAGAAAGGGGAACCCTCCCATCTGCTGGTGGGAATGTAAATTAGTTCAACCATTGTGGAAAGCAGTATGGAGGTTCCTCAAAAAACTCAAAATAGAAATACCATTTGACCCAGGAATTCCACTCCTAGGAATTTACCCTAAGAATGCAGCAGCCCAGTTTGGAAAAGACATATGCACCCCTATGTTTATCGCAGCACTATTTACAATAGTCAAGAAATGGAAGCAACCTAAGTGTCCATCAGTAGATGAATGGATAAAGAAGAGGTGGTACCTATACACAATGGAATATTATTCAGCCATAAGAAGAAACAAATCCAGACATTTGCGACAACATGGATGGAGCTAGAGGGTATTATGCTCAGTGAAATAAGCTAAGCAGAAAAAGACAAGTATCAAATGATATCATTCATATGTGGAGTATAAGAACAAAGAAAAAAAACTGAAGGAACAAAACAGCAGCAGACTCACAGAACCCAAGAATGGACTAACAGATACCAAAGGGAAAGGAACTGTGGAGAATGGGTGGGAAGGGAGGGATAATGGGGGAAAGGGGGCATTACAACTAGCACACATAATATAGCGGGGTGGGCAGGAACACGGGAAAGGCAGTATTTACAGCGAAGATAAGTAATGATTCTATAGCATCTTACTATGCTTATGGACAGTGACTGTAATGGGATATGTTGGGGACACTTGATAATAGGGGGTTTAGTAACCATAATGTTGTTCAAGTGATTGTACATTAACAATACCAAGAAAAATAAATCTACACCATGATTTATGTCCGAAGGCATAGCAAATTAAATATGGACACCTTTGAGAAGAAACATTCATTATTGATTTTAATTGTGTTTATGATCATTGGTAAACTATAAATCCAAATGGTTGGCAATATGTTTTTTAGTAACATTAATAAGTCAGGCTACTGAGTCAGTTTCCATTTTTGGATTGGGCAAATTCTCTCTTCTGGACTATTTCGGTAAGAGTTATATAACCAAAAAAAAAAAAACCCCTATAACCTGTGAAGTCCATCAAGATTCTTCTACCAGCACTATTTAGCACAGTGTCCTTTGCAAACTAATTTCCCTTCAGTTTTTTCTTTGGAAAGACTGCAGTTTGACCATCTCGATGAACTACTGAGATCAAATGGACCAAATAGCTCATGCTAAGATGGAAGACCACAAGTATTCAAAACATGTCCATTCTCTCTCCCATTTCAATATGGAAAAAGGCAAAGCAAAAAAGAACGGGAGAACTGGGTCACAACTCCATTTTTTGCCTCAACCTACCTTTGTGTCCTCAGGCAACCCATATAACCTCCCTGTAGTGATTCCTCATCTAGAATTAAGGATAATCTATTTCTACATATCACTGGGCTTATGTATGCCATCGATGTGAAAGCCCTTTGGTCCTTTTGAATTACAATGGAAAAGGACCCTGGATTCTAGAATAGCTTATCTATATTGCACATAATAAAAATATGTATTTGGTTTTCTCTGCTGTTTCTGTCACTGAGTTCCTAAAACCCTTGAGATTTTTTGAGTGAATGAGAGGAATCTTTTGTACTCATAACAAGCCCTTTTTGACTATACCTTAGTTTATGCTAATAAGAGGTTCAGGGTCTAGTCCCTACAGGGTGGAGGTTGGTCACCACAAAGATCAAACAAGATTAGAGGGTTTGACAGCATTAGACTCACAGACACTGAGAAGTGACTCATGGTTAGCAAGAAAGAGGTAAGGGGGAGGGGCACTGCTGAACCACTGTGATATACATTTGGTAATTTAAAAATTAAAAAACTAAAAAAATATATTAGAGTGTTTGACTTTAAATTTAACCTCCACTTCCCCAGAGGGGAAGGGTGCTGGAGGTAAATTCAATAAAAACTTGAACAAGGAGATTAAGAGAGTTCACGGGTTGGTGAATGCTCTTCCCCCCACAGATTCAACTGTTGTGTGTGTGGGAAGGTGATGCACCAAGAGAGCACATGGAAGCTCTGTGCCAACCCCAGTCTCCTAAATCTTTCCTTAGGCATGTCTTCCGTTTGGCTAGGTCCCTTGTAATAAACTGGAAAATATGAGGAGAGTACTTTCCTGAGTTCTGTGAGATGGTCTAGTGAATTTGCAAACCTGACGAGGAGGTAATTGGAATCACGAAACTGGTAGTGGGCTGGGCAGAAGTTTGGTGGGCTGGGAATCCCACTTGAAGCTGGTGTTTGAAGTGGGGCAGTCTTCTGGGTCTGCACTAACTCTGGCTAGTGTCAGAACTGAATTGTTGGATACCTGGTTGGTGTCAGAAAATTGGTTGTTATTTGGAAAAGACACATTTTGGTGTTAGGTAATGTAGGATTCATGAGAACCTCTCTACCTCAGGTAGACCTATGGTTTGGGAAGAGAATGAATGAAAGGGGTTTGGGAAGAGAATGGATGAAAGGGGGGTAGGCGTGATGAGGAATCTTTGATTCCTGACCACGTGGTCACCCACGGTATGGAGCAGCAGCTATCCCGCTAAACTAAAAGTTACCAGTGGAATTTAGAGATGGACTCCATTCCCAGGAAGTCGGTTTACTTGATGCACAAGGAAATGCAAACAATAAGAGTAAATTGAAATATGTAATCCCTTGGTTAGTGTTATCTGTAATAACTAAAGTGAAAATAAAAGAGAATGCTGGGTTGGACTTTGATATTATACCAAGCTCAAATTTTGGTTGTTCCCAACTTCAAAGCCATAGCCAAAGGAAATAATTACACTGGGACAACAGAGATTACCTCGAAAACCTCTGGTCACCAAGAAAGTAAGAAAGCAGTGCACACTGAGGGAGAGCGAAACCAGGAAATTGCTGAAATCAGAAGTTCCCAGGTTCTGCAAGGAAATGGAATTGACAAGTGGACAGCCTGTGTGCATGCTTGTGGTAGCCACCTGGGTCCATGAAATGAGTGGGTATTGAGGTGACTGCAGTGAGACAGGGACCATGGGTGTAGTCAGAGTAGGGTGAGGGCCTCCGGAAAAAGCAGGGCGGGATATTTACAGTCAGCAATATAACAATGGGCAAAGAAGTGCCCTTTGAAACTCTGTGTTAAGCATTATGCAAAGTCAAGGTCACACTAATCCTCTAGGATCAAGATACCAGACTAAGAATATAGGCATCTTCAGTGAGGTCAGTTACAGGTCAAAAGGCTAGGAACAACTTGGCCTAGAATGCTTGAGTGTTTCACAAATAGGGAAGGGTATCACAGCATAACCCATGACTTTACAACCCAGCCCACCTTGAGGGCAGGGCAGGTGGTACAAGTCCACACCCCTAAGCCTTTTTTTCATGTTCTCAGAAAAATCCTCATTTGCCTATAAAACCCCCTAGACAACACACCACCCCGGACTCTCTTGTCCCCTCCTGGCATGAGCCAGGAGCTCTGTCCTTTCACTTTATTTCTAAATAAATGCCTGTACCTTGCTCTCCTACCTTGGGTGTTTGCTAAGCTCATTCTTCGGCTTCTTAAACAAGAACCCCGGCATCAGCAGCAATGCAGAGATGGACTGAAGGCAGACATATTCCCTTGCACCCTGTGAGGTACAAAATGTCAGTAGAACTCATGGTGAGCATTTAGTACTGTATGTATAATTGTCAAATCACTGTCATACACCTGAAACCAATGTAATATTGTATGTCAACTATGCGTCAATTTAAAAAATAATAAAAAACACCACCAGCCACTAAAAAGAAAACAAAAAAGTCAATTAAGAACTGTCCTGTTTGCCAACCAAGGGACAGATACTAGAGAGAGCTATATGGCAGATTCCCAGGGGGAAGGCCTGGCAAGTCAGATGGATGCCAATAGCCCCAGGGGGCTACAGATGGATCTAACAGGAGTAGACACTGTTTTGGGGCTGACCTGAACAGAAGCTGTTACAGCATATTGGGACCATTCAATCACATTTCTTCAGACCAAGGAACATACTTACAGCCCATAATGTCTAACAATAGCCAAAGAGATATCTCCCTCAATATAATAGCTTGATAGAGCATTGGAATAAGCAATTGCAACATTGGGGGTGGTGGGAAGATAATCATGAAGGAATGGCTTATGTGCCTTCACGAGCATGTGCTCACACCCAACATGAAGAGGTAGTGTTCCTACTAGTTTCCTTTGTTTTTATGGTAGATCTGGGTATGAGCAGATGCAGGAGGATGCTAGTATAACTATCCAATTCTTCCCGAAGGGAGAGAACTCTGATATAATTATACTTTTTTCTTTCCTCCCCACATCACCTCAAGCTTTGTATTTTTGCTACCTGACACAGTGGTCCCAAGGGCCAAGGCTACAACTACAGGTTCTGGCAGCAGGGGTGATTCCTAAGCTATTTTTAAACCATTATGTCAGAGTTCCTTAAGGCCCTGATAGGGAGGGGTGCTCTTTCACCCTATTGGGAAAATTGGGGTTAACAGTGAATGTATCTATATTCCCTTGTGGTAAAAGCAGCCCACTAGTTCTGTACCTATGTAACCCTCCCTTATATGAAAGGGAATGGACTGACGGGGAGGTACCTACTAGACAGTATGGCTGCCTGCATTCTGGATCACACCATGAGCCAGACTAACATTCCCCTTTAGAAGGTGGAAATGTTTAAGTATAGTAGCTGAAGATAAAATAAATGAATAAATAGGTTAAATGATGAGGAATATCCAATTACATTAACACCTTGAAAGAGGCTCAGAATAAAACATAACCTTGTCTGACAGCGCAATTACACTAGTTGCCTAAAAGGATGAAGCCACTCCTGCTTTTGAAACATAACCTTTGGAACACAAGTCTGGGAAGAGAAGCCTCGCCCTGGGAGACATTTTCATATGAAAACATAAGGGACTGGACTGATTATTAATTAATGAATGCGAGTCTGTTTTGTGTCATAATTTTTAAATTTTTTTGATCCTTTTTTTTTTTAATCCATGGCCTCTGATATAAGAAAAACATGTATCTTGTCATTGTCTGTGGTTTCTGGCACCAGGCTTTTGAAATCCTACTGTAACTCCAGGGGGAAAATCTTGGACTAAAGTACCTCTGAAACCAAAATCAGTCAAAGGCAGAAACAGAGTGGGAGAAACCCGTTTATTTCTTACAAGCAGTTGATTTGCATCTCTCCCAACCCAGCTGCAGAATAAGAAGCCCCACCCAACCTCTCCCGTCCAGATATGCCCTTACTTGCTCTCCTAATTACCTATTGATATGGAGGTAAACCACTTTTCTCCACCCCTTGGAAACACCTATTGATATGAAGATGCACTGAAGCCAGGTGAGAGATTCTGGAAATATTACAATCTTACCCACACCTAGTTATTCCCTTAAGGAAAGGAGTATCTTTTGTTATTCATAAGCTGTTTTCCAACCACACAAGAGTCTATGCTAATGAGGTGACTCCCAGTGGGGCCCCTAGATATCTTGGGAGGAACGCTGGTTACCTGAAAGACCAAACTTGTGATTAGGGGGTTGGACGTTTCAGTCCCAACCCTCAACTTCCAGGGTGGGCAGGAGGAGTAGAGTTGCAGATGGAGGTCAAAACTTTTGAACCTGGCACTATTTATTAAGTAGCCAATAAACATTAGGCAGTGATGCTACTTTTTTTATTTTAGTGATGATACTTTATTTCCCCAAGGTTTTTTTTTTTTGGTCAGGAAATATAGTTGATTTAATACATTCTCTGATATACATAGTCCATGTTCAAAGTTTCCAAATTATCTCAATAATGTCTTTTTTTCATTTGAAGAGTACAGACCAGCCACTTTGTTTTGCAAACAGTCCCTCAATTTGGATTTGTCCAGTTGATTCCTCTTGACTAGACTCAGGCTAAATGTCTCGCAGTGTTATGAGACAGGGATGCCGTGTCCTTGGCACTTCATGTCAGGGGCAGCGAGGGAAGATTGTGCCATCAGTGCTGATCCGAAGTTGATCATTTCGTAGAAGTTGTGTCCATCAGATTTTTCCACTGAAGGTATTCCCTTTGGAAGTGTTCAGTGATACTGTGTCACTTGCCGTTTTACTTCTGAGTTCTGCTGAGGATTTTTGGGTCTTCCTCAGCCATCCTACCTCTCTGGAATCTGACGTAGCAGAGTCAGGTGGACACTTGGAACAAGCATTATCCCCCAACCTTCTTTCACCCACGGATGTCAGCATCTATTGCTCATTCTTTTTTTTTTCTTTTAATAGTTTATTTTGGTATCATTAATCTACAATTACATGTGCAATATTATGGTGATTAAACTACACCCTTCATCAGGTCCCCCCCACCAACCCCATTACAATCACTGTCCATCAGCGTAATGAGATGCTAGAGAGTCACTACTTCTCTTCTCTGAGTTGCACAGCCATCCCCGTGCCCCCCCCAACATTACATCTGCTAGTGGTAATGCCCCTTTTTCCCCCTTGTCCCTCCTTTCCCACACATCCTCCCCAGTCCCTTTCCCTTTCGTAACTATTAATCTATTCTTAGGTTCTATGAGTCTGCTGCTGTTTTGTTCCTTCAGTTTTTCTTCGTTCTTATACTCCACATATGAGTGAAATCATTTGGTATTTGTCTTTTTCGGCTTGGCTTATTTCACTGAGCATAATACTCTCTAGCTCCATCCATGTTGTTGCAAATGGTAGAATTTGTTTTCTTCTTATGGCTGAATAATATTCCATTGTGTATATGTACCACCTCTTCTTTATCCATTCATCTACTGATGGACACCTAGGTTGCTTCCATTTCTTGGCTATTGTAAATAGTGCTGCGATAAACATAGGGGTGCATATGTCCTTTTCAAACTGGGTTGCTGCATTCTTAGGGTAAATTCCTAGGAGTGGAATTCCTGGGTCAAATGGTATTTCTATTTTGAGTTCTTTGAGGAACCTCCATACTGCTTTCCACAATGGTTAAACTACTTTGCATTCTCACCAGCAGTGTAGGAGGGTTCCCTTTTCTCCACATCCTCGCCAACATTTGTTGTTGTTTGTGTCTTGGATGTTGGCCATCCTCACTGGTGTGAGGTGATATCTCATTGTGGTTTTAATCTGTATTTCTTGGATGATTAGTGATGTGGAGCATCTTTTCATGTGCCTGTTAGCCATCTGAGTTTCTTCTTTAGAGAAGTGTCTATTCATGTCCTCTGCCCATTTCTTAATTGGATTATTTACTTTTAGTTTGTTAAGGTGCGTGAGTTCTTTATATATTTTGGATGTGAACCCCTTATCGGATACGTCATTTATGAATATATTTTCCCATACTGTAGGATGTCTTTTTGTTCTACTGATGGTGTCCTTTGCTGTACAGAAGCTTTTCAGCTTAATATAGTCCCACTTGTTCATTTTTGCTTTTGTTTCCCTTGCCCGGGGAGATATGTTCATGAAGAAGTTGCTCATGTTTATGTCCAAGAGATTTTTGCCTATGTTTTTTTCTAAGAGTTTTATGGTTTCATGACTTACATTCAGGTCTTTGATCCATGTTGAGTTTACTTTTGTGTATAGGGTTAGACAGTAGTCCAGTTTCATTCTCTTACATGTAGCTGTCCAGTTTTTCCAACACCAGCTGCTGAAGAGGCTGTCATCTCCCCATTGTATATCCAAGGCTCCTTTATCAAATATTAATTGACTGTATATGTTTGGGTTAATGTTTGGATTTTCTATTCTGTTCCACTGGTCTGTGGGTCTGTTTTTGTGCCAATACCAAATTGTCTTGATTACTGTGGCTTTGTAGTAGAGCTTGAAGTCAGGGAGTGTAATTCCCCCTGTTTTATTCCTCCTTCTCAGGATCGCTTTGGCTATTCGGGGTCTTTTGTGGTTCCATATGAATTTTAGAATTATTTATTCCAGTTCATTGAAGAAAGCTGTTGGTATTTTGATAGGGATTGCATTGAATCTATAGATTGCTTTAGGTAGGATAGCCATTTTGACAATATTTATTCTTCCTAGCCAAGAGCATGGGATGAATTTCCATTTGTTAGTATGCTCTTTAATTTCTCTTAGGAGTGTCTTATAGTTTTCAGAGTACAGGTCTTTCACTTCCTTCGTTAGGTTTATTCCTAGGTATTTTATTCTTTTTGATGCAATTGTGAATGGAATTGTTTTTCTGATTTCTCTTCTGTTAGTTCATCATTAGTGTATAGGAAAGCAACAGATTTCTGTGTGTTAATTTTGTATCCTGCAACTTTGCTGAATTCAGATATTAGTTCTAGTAGTTTTGGAGTGGAGTTTTAGGGTTTTTTATGTACAATATCATGTCATCTGCAAATAGTGACAATTTGACTTCTTCTTTACCAATCTGGATGCCTTGTATTTCTTTGTTTTGTCTGACTGCCATGGCTAGGACCTCCAGTACTATGTTGAATAACAGTGGAGAGAGTGGGCATCCCTGTCTTGTTTCCGATCTTAGATGAAAAGCTTTCAGCTTCTCGCTGTTAAGTATGATGTTAGCTGTGGGTTTGTCATATACGGCCTTTATGATGTTGAGGTACTTGCCCTCTATACCCATTTTGTTGAGAGTTTTTACCATGAATGGATGTTGAATTTTGTCAAATGCTTTTTCAGCATCTATGGAGATGATCATGTGGTTTTTGTACTTCTTTTTGTTGATGTGGTGGATGATGTTGATGGATTTTCGAATGTTGTACCATCCTTGCATCCCTGGGATGAATCCCACTTGATTATGGTGTATGATCCTCTCAACGTATTTTTGAATTCGGTTTGCTAATATTTTGTTGAGTATTTTTGCATCTACGTTCATCAGGGATATTGCTCTGTAATTTTATTTTTTGGTGAGGTCTTTGCCAGGTTTTGGTATTAGAGTGATGGTGGCTTCATAGAATGAGTTTGGAAGTATTCCCTTCTCTTCTATTTTTTGGAAAACTTTAAGGAGAATGGGTGTTATTTCTTCTCTATATGTCTGGTAGAATTCAGAGGTGAATCCATCTGGTCCAGGGGGTTTGTTCTTGGGTAGTTTTTTGATTACCACTTCAATTTCATTGCTGGTGATTGGTCTGTTTAGTTTTTCTGTTTCTTGTTTGGTCAGTTTTGGAAGGTTGTATTTTTCTGAGAAGTTGTCCATTTCTTCTAGGTTTTCCAGCTTGTTAGCATATAGATTCTCATAATATTCTCTTATAATTCTTTGTATTTCTGTGGGGTCTGTCATTATTTTTCCTTTCTCATTTCTTTTTCTGTTTATGTGTGTAGATTCTCTTTTTCTCTTAATAAGTCTGGCTAGGGGTTTATCTATTTTATTTATTTTTTCAAAGAACCAGCTCTTGGTTTCATTGATTTTTTTCTATTGTTTTATTTTCTCAATTTTATTTATTTCTTCTCTAATCTTTATTATGTCCCTCCTTCTGGTGACTTTGGGCTTCATTTGTTCTTCTTTTTCCAGTTTCAGTAATTGTGTCTTTAGACTATTCATTTGGGGTTGTTCTCCCTTCTTTAAATAGGCCTGGATTGCAATATACTTTCCTCTTAGAACTGCCTTTGCTGCGTCCCACAGAAGTGTGGCTTTGTGTTGTTGTTGTCATTAGTCTCCATATACTCTTTGATTTCTGTTTTGATTTGGTCGTTAACCCATTGACTAATTAGGAGAATGTTGTTAAGTCTCCATGTATTTGTGAGCCTTTTTGGTTTCTTTCTAAAATTTGTTTCTAGTTTTACACCTTTGTGATCTGAGAAGTTGGTTGGTAGAATTTCAATATATTTGACTTTACTGAGGTTCTTTTTGTGGCCTAGTATGTGGTCTATTCTGGAAAGTGTTCCATGTGCACTTGAGAAGAATGTGTATCCTGTTGCTTTTGGGTGTAGAGTTCTGTAGATGTCTGTTAGGTCCATCTGTTCTAGTGTGTTGTTCAGGGCCTCCGTGTCTTTACTTATTTTCTATCTGGTTGATCTGTCCTTTGGAGTGAGTGGTGTGTTGAAGTCACCTAAAATGAATGCATTGCTGTCTATTTCCTCCTATAATTCTGTTAGTATTTGTTTCACATATGTTGGCGCTCCTGCATTGGGTGCATATATATTTATAATGGTTATACCCTCTTGTTGGATTGACCCCTTTATCATTATGTAATGTCCTTCTTTATCTCTTGCTACTTTCTTCGTTTTGAAGTCTATTTTGTCTGATACAAGTACTGCAACACTTGCTTTTTTCTCCTTGTTGTTTGCCTGCAATATCTTTTTCCATCCTTCACCTTTAGTCTGTGTATACCTTTGGGTTTGAGGTGAGTTTCTTGTAGGCAGCATATAGATGGGTCTTGCTTTTTTATCCATTCTGTTACTCTGTGTCTTTTGATTGGTGCATTCAGTCCATTTCAATTTAGGGTGATTATCGATAGATATGTACTTATTGCCATTGCTGGCTTTAGATTCGTGGTTACCAATGGTTCAAGGGTTGCTTCTTTACTATGTAACAATCTAACTTAACTTTCTTGTTAAGTTATTGTAGACACAGTCTGATGTTTCTTTATTTCTCTCCCTTCTTATTCTTCCTCCTCCATTCTTTATATACTAGGTGTTTTATTCTTTGCCTTTAGTTAGTATTTGGATGGTCTGCTTTCTTTGCTATGGTTTTATTTTCTCTGGTGACATCTTTTTAGCCTTAGGAGTCCTTCCGTCTAGAGCAGTTCCTTTAAGATGTCGTGTAGAGGTGGTTTATGGGAGGCAAATTCTCTCAGCTTTCGTTTGTCTGGAAATTGTTTAATCCCTCCATCATATTTGAATGATTATCGTGCTGGATACAATATTCTTGGTTCGAGGCCCTTCTGTTTCATTACATTAAATATATCATGCCATTCTCTTCTGGCCTGTAAGGTTTCTGTTGAAAAGTCTGATGATAGTCTGATGGGTTTTCCTTTGTAGGTGATCTTTTTTCTCTCTCTAGCTGCCTTTAATACTCTGTCCTTATCTTTGATCTTTGCCATTTTAATTATTATGTGTCTTGGTGTTGTCTTCTTTGGGTCCCTTGTGTTGGGAGATCTGTCGGCTTATGTGGACTGCGAGACTATTTCCTTCCCCAGCATGGTGAAGTTTTCAGCAATTATTTCTTCAAAGACACTTTCTATCCCTTTCTCTCTCTCTTCTTCTTCTGGTACTCCTATAATGCGAATATTGTTCCATTTGGATTGGTCACACAGTTCTCTTAATCATTCCTAGAGATCCTTTTATCTCTCTCTGCCTCAGGTGCTCTGTATTCCTGTTCTCTGATTTCTATTCCATTAACAGTCTCTTGCATCTCATCCAGTCTGCTGCTAAGTCCGTCGATGGCTTGTCTCATTTCTGCATTGTCTTTCCTGACTTCCCTCACTTCCTCCCTCAGCTCTTGCATATTTCTCTGTAGATCCATCAGCATGGTTATGACTTTTATTCTGAATTCTTTTTCAGGAAATTGTGCATTTATATCCCTTCAGGCTCCCTCTCTGGTGTTGTCTGTGTCTGGGTAAGCTTTGTCTGTACCATATTCTCTGTCTTTTCATGGCTATAGAAGTGGTCACTGGTAGGTGCCACGTATGTCAGCTGGGCTCTTTAAGACTTTAAAAAAACAAGAACAAAAACAAAAAAAAAGAGAAGGAAAAGAAAGGAAAGGAAAAAAAAAACGCCCACCGGGAGTAGATTCTGTAAGGATACTGTAGGTGGCGCTGTTGCTCCACTACTCTGCAACTGTGGCTACGCCACTCCGCAGGGCCGTTTGTAGCTCTGGCCGGGGCAGGAACGAATGGGAGGCTGTTGTTCTCTATGTGAAGACTCAGTGCAGCTACTTTTTCCCAGTCACCAGCCAAGGCGTCCGAAATTCCCCAGGACTCCCAGCCTGCCGGGCCAAGTGCGCTGGGACAACTGCACCCCTCAGCTGGGCCCCCGTCTCCCCAAGACTGCCAAAAAAAAAGCATGCTCTTTTCTTTTGTCCTGAGGAGACAGCTGCGAGGACCCGGACTCATTCCCAGCTCAAAACCTGCACATTCTGCCTCTCCAATAACCGATACACCATGCAATGTATGTCCGTGCTCCCTGCGCAGATCACCAGGGCTGGTTATTTCACGGACCTGTACTTCCACTCCCTCCCGGCTCTGAATCCTCTCCTGCTGCCGGTGTGCTGGGGTGGGGCAGTGCTCAGGTCCCACCGGGTCGTGGCTCCGTATCTTACCCACCTCGCGGGGTGCCGAGTCCTCTCAGGTGCAGATGCAGGCTGTACGCTGTTCTGTATATTCTGGTGTCTCTTTTAGGAATAGTTGTATTTGCTGTATTTTCATAGATATATATGGTTTTGGGAGGAGATTTCCGCTGCCCTGCTCATGCCGCCATCTTCCTGGAACCTCCTATTTCCCCAGGGTTTTAAAAAAAAGTAACATTCAAGAAAAAGAACAAATGTCCTTCAATGTGTAATGTATAAATTGTTAAACAAGCTGCCACATTCATACCATGGAATACAACTCAACATTAGAAAAAACGAACTATTGCTATACAGAACAATTTATATGGAGCCCAAGAACATCATACTGTATAGATAGGCGGTTTCCAGGGGTTAAGTTTGGTGTGAGGGTGTGACTATAAAATAGTCATACAAGGGAACTTCTTTGGGTTGATGGAGCCTGTTCCTGGATCCTGTTCTATATCCTGACCCTGATGGTGATTTCACCTGACAAAATTGTTAGAACTATATACCAACAACCAAGGAAGTGCTTGTGAAAAGTGATGAAATCCAAATAAGATGTGTACTTGAATTTCTATATTGTACCAATGTCACCATATTTATTTTTGTAATTATGCTATGGTTATGATATAGGACAGAGACAGGAGACAAGCATCATGATCAGTTTTCAAAAAAAGCCTAGATATAAACAGTACAGTAAGAGCAAGAAAGATTCCATCTTAATGAGACAGGGACCGTGGGTGTAGTCAGAGTAAGGTGAGGGCCTCCAGAAAAAAAAGCAAGGCAGGATATTTACAGTCAAAGCAATGTAACAATGTGAAGTCCCTATCAAAACTCTGTATTCAGCATTGTGCAAAGTCAAGGTCACACTAACTCTCTAGGGTAAAGATACCAGACTAAGAATATAGACATCTTCAATGAGATCAGTTAAAGGTCAAAAGGCCAGGAGCAACTTGGCCTGGAATATTTGAGTGTTCTGCAAGGGTATCTCAGCATAACCTATGACTTCACTGTAAACAGCCCTAGCAAACAGACAACAACCGAGCCCACCTTGAAGGTAGGACAAGTGGTACAAGTCCACACCCTTAAGCCTTTTTTTCATGTCCCCCAAAATCCTCAATTGCCTATAAATACCCTAGACAATGCACCACCCCGGGCTCTCTTGTCCCCTCTTGGATGAGACAGGAGATCTTTCCTCTCACTTTATTTCTCAATAAAAGCCTCTACCCTGGCTCTCCTACCTTGGGTGTTTGCTAAGTTCATTCTTAGACTCCACAAACAAGAACTTCGGCATCATTAAGGCTAAGATTCCATTTTAAAAACCAAGAAGTTAGGAAGTAAGATTCCTAACATATACTTTAGCAAACAGATAATTACTCAATCCACTTTGCGGACAGGGCTGGTGGTCTTGATTGATACGTTCCCAGAGGGAAGCTGCTGTCCTGCAGAGGAACTGACCAATTTCTTGTGTTAAGTTAATTTTGCAGCATTACCTGGAGGACTGATAATAGAAGAGAAAAGACTTAATGTCTCTCACCAGAGATAAGCATTTTGAGATCACTTTACAAGTCTATACACCTTGGACCTTTGAAAAATCCTTAAAAGAGGGAACCCCCGGCCTTTGAGCGTGCCTCCTCTCCAAGGACGCCAGCACTTTTTCTCTAAGTGTGTACCTTAAAATAAAGCTGTCTCACTACTCAACTGCATTTTGTCCTTTTGCTATTTCATTCTATTTCCAAGTCTTCATTTTATATCTGATAAGTAGGGAGGGGCTGCTGAGAGCTCTGATTTGGGCCTGCAAGTTCCTGTCACCTGGGGAACCCTATGCAGCGACCTTCCTCTGCCTCCCTCTGCACCTCTGCAGTTTCCTGCTTTCAGCTACCTGCAAGGCCACTGCCGTTCGTCTCTACTCTTGCTTTAATAAATTCCTTCCTTACCTACACGCTTCTGACCTGCTCGAGAATTCTTTCTCATTCAGTCAAGAACCCTCCCCCATCCAGATTGAGGTTTCACTTCGTGCACAGGGAGAGACCTCCGTAGATGCAGCTGTCCCACAACAGTTATAAGATACAGTTGTAAGATCACTAGGTGAAGCTATGTGAAAGGTTCACAGGAATTATCTGTACTATTTCTGCAACTTCTATGGTAGTCTAAAATTATTTCAAAAAAAAATACCAGAAAGAAAAAAATATTAAGGAGGGAAGGGAAGGGTAAAGATATCTTCAAGTAATGTCCTCTTTATGTCAAGAAAAAAGAAATCAGAGTTTTAAAAAAATGTCTTGGTGGGGAAAACTGGATAGCTACATGTAAGAGAATGAAACTGGATTATTGTCTAACTCCATACACAAAAGTAAACTCGAAATGGACCATAAACTCTTAGAAGAAAACATAGGCAAAATTCTCTTGAATATAAGCATGAGCAATTTTTTCCTGGACACATCTCCTCAGGCAAGGGAAACAAAATAAAAAATCAACAAGTGGAATTAAATCAAACTAAAAAGCTTCTGTACAGCAAAGGACATTATCAGCAGAACAAAAAGGCATCCTACAGTTTGGGAGAAAATATTCATAAATGACTCATCTGATAAGGGGTTAACATTCAAAATACATAAAGAACTCAAATGCCTCAACACCCAAAAAGACAAATAACCCAATTAAAAGATGGGCGGAGGACCCAAACAGACATTTCTCCAAAGAAGAAATACAAATGGCCAACAGGCACATGAAAAGATACTCCACATCGCTAATCATCAGGGAAATGCAAATCAAAACCACAAGGAGATACCACCTCACACCAGGCAGAATGGCCACTATCCAAAAGACAAGGAATAACAAATGTTGGCAAGGATGTGAAGAAATAGGAACCCTTCTACACTGTTGGTGGCAATGTAAATTTGAACACCTGCTGTGGAAAGCAGTATGGAGGTTCCTCAGAAAACTAAAAATAGGAATACCATTTGACCCAGTAATTCCACTTCCAGGAATTTACCTGAAGAGAACAAAATCCCTGATTCCAAAAGATATATGCACCCCTATGTTTATCACTACATTATTTACAATAGCGAAGATATGGAAGCAACTTAAGTGTCCATCAATAGATGAATGAATAAAGAACATGTGGTACATATACAACAGTGGAATATTATTCAGCCATAAAAAGAAAAAGAAATCCTGCCATTTGCAGCAACATGGATGGATCTAGAAGGTATTATGCTCAGTGAAATAAGCCAGGTGGAGAAAGACAAATGCCATATGATTTTACTTATTGTGGAGTATAAAAACCAAGCAAAACAGAAGGAACAAAACAGCAGTAGTCTCATAGACACTCATACTAGTGGTTATATAGAGGGAGGGGTTGGTGTGGGTAGGTGGAAAGGGTGAAGGGTGGGTGGAAAGGGGCACAATAATTTGCAATCACAATATAAGTTGGTCACAGGGATGGTAGTACAGCAAGAGAATATAGTCAATGATTCTGTAACATCTATGTTGATAGTTACCACACTAAAGGGGGTAAGGATTTAATAATATGGGTAACTGTTGAACCACTGTGTTGTACATCTGAAACCAATGTAAGATTGTATGTCAACATACAAATGTTAAATAATTTTCAATAATTTTTCAATCATAAAAAACTAAACTAAAATGAACTATTGTACTTGAAAAATATGTCTGGGTAGAACTAAAGAAAAAATATATAGCAGATAAATAATAAATCTATAATGAACATTAACACTTTGGAAGAATTTCTGAAAAACATTTCTATCAATCATTATTGTTAATTGTGTTATATAACCACACAAATTGGCAGATGATTAAACTTCATATCTGGTAATGAGTCCTAAACAAATGCAATAACTCCTTTCATTACACTTCCACTGATTTTTTTAAAGGAAGTAACAGTATTTAATAAGTGCCATCTATTCATTTATGTACTCCAAATGCATAGGAATATTATAATATGCCATACTACTGGATTACCGAAGATACATCACTCTCTTGCAACCCATATCAGAATGTTCCAGAATTTCCCAGCCTGAAATACCACCTAGGTCATTCTGAATTATCTGATGACCAGAATCAATGTAGATGTTCTCACGTTTTTCCCTGGACCTGCTTCAAATCACCTGGGCTCTTTTAGTAGAGCTTCAAACCGAATAGAATTACCAAACCCATTCCAACCCAAGGTTCAAGAATCTTGCAGCAACCAAACTCCCATCCAAATGCATTCCATGACATTAGCAAGGGCAGACACAAAAGAATCATAAATAATGATGCCATTAGAAAAAGTAAATAAGACAAGGCAGAAATGAGCTGAAGTTTTTTTTTTTTAAAGGGCAAGGCTGATGAAAAATTTAAGTCAATGTGCCTATTGGTCCTACTTACATCTTCATATTCCATCCAGTTGCTAAATTAGTCCTTTGGTTTACTGTTAAATTACTTTTGGTTTCACTCAAATGTAAGAAACTAATTCTCTACTCCAATAAAAGACTACAATGGTAACTTTCATTCAAAAGAAAGATGAGAAAGAGTGTTATCTGTACTTTGCACTCATACACCACACCCTGACATTATGCCAAAATGTAACAAAATGTTCTCTTCATTGAGTCAAAAAATATTTATTGAGTGCCTATTATGTGCCAGGCACAATTCTTTGTATGTGTATATGTAGTAACATTTAAAATTCAGGACATAAAGCAATTGATGCATACTCATTTGGAAGTTTACTGACTGCTGTAACTACACACAATCTTATCACTTTTTTTTTTTAATGTGTGTAGTTTGGGTACTTAACATGAAACCTACCCTCTTAACAAATTTTTAAATATACAGTACAGTACTATTAACTATAGTCACAGTGTTGTACACCAGATCTCTAGAACTTACTCATCTTGCATTATTGAAATTTTATACTCATTGCCCCCTCCTCCAGTGCCTGGCAATCACCATTCTACTCTCTGTTTCAATGAGTTTGACTATTTTAGATACCTTTTATAAGTGGAATCATGCAGTATTTGTCCTTCTGTGACTGGCTTAACTTAATATCACTTAGCATAATGTCCTCCAGTTTTATGCACAGTGTTATATATGGCACAATTTCCATTTTCTAGTCACAGTTCTAAAATCCAAAAATACATCAGAAAACAAAACCTCTGCCATTAAGGAGATTATTCCAACAGGAAAAGAGATACAATAAACATAACAAATGAGTAAATTATATAGTCTGTTAGAGGCAATAAATGCTAAGGTAAGAGTGAAGGGGATCAGATTTGCCAGAGCTTAATCATCTTGCATTATTGAAAGGACTGAAATTATATATGGAATGGTCAGGGTAAGGACCACAGAGAAAGCAACTTCTGAGCAAATAAAAGATAAAGGAGAATATGGGAATATCCAGGGAAAGAGCTTTCCAAGCAAGGAAACAGGCACTACAAAGACATCTGAGATAGGAACATGCATGACACATTCAAAGAATAGCAAGGAGCCTATGATAGCTGGAACAAATGGAATAAAGGGCAAGGTAGTAGGAGATGCTGCCTGAGAGGTTAACCTGGATAAACTGAGTACTCATATAGCCCAGTGTGAAGACTTTGCTTTTACTATGAGTGTGCTGGGGAACCAGCCATTGGAGGGTTCTGAGGAAAGGAGTCATATGATTTGATTTACCATACAAAAGATCACGATGGCTACCATATATGGGAGAACAGACTATAATGGAGCATGGGTAGATTTGGGGGAGACAATTTGGAAGGCTACTGCAATAATCGAGGCAAGAGATGATGGCGGAAGAGACCAAAATGTAGCACTGAAGGTGAGAAGTGGTCAGAATCTGGATGTATTTTGGATCCAGGTGGTGTGTATGAGACACAGGTCAAAGATGACTCCCAAGTGTTTGGTTTGAGTAACTGGACAGATGAAATTCCATTAATGAGATGGAGAGTACAGTGAGTGGCAGAAGTTGGAAGGAAGGTATAGAGTTCAGACTTGCAGACATTAAGTCTGGAATGTTTTTTTTTGGATATCTCAGGGCAAGTGCCAAATAAACAGTTAGATCCACCTCTCCATAGTGTAGGATTCAGATCTGGGAGAGCCATTAGCATGTACATGGTACTTAAAGTCACAAAACAGAAGGTCTCTCAGCAAGTGACAGATGGAGAAATGAAGAGGCAGAAGTACAGGGCTTTAAGGTGCCACAGAGGTCAGAGAGAAGAGGAGGAGTCTGCCAGAAATCTGAACAGGGGCATCAAAAGAGATCAAAGGAAAACCAGGAGTACTGTCAGGAAAAAAGTGAAAAAAACCGAAAGTCTATTTAGAAGGAGAGAGTAGCCAGCTATCTCAAATGCTGCTAATACATTATAATGAAGAAGGACTTGGGAGCACAAGTTCTATTTAGAGATATAGCCAAGGACAGAAATCAATAGGCTAACCAATAAATAAGCAATCGTTTGCTTTTGCATCAGTCAGTTCAAAAGTCATCTCAAGGAGAGAAAATGGGGATGTGTTCAGCGTCTAAAAAGTTCTCTTCACCTCATGCAAGCAGAAGAGAAAACCTCATGGGGACTGCCTAGAGATCACCCTAAATACCCAAGTTACAGTGAAAGTTTTTTTCCCCATCAATGCTATTGAATGATATATAAACAATCTAAATTCTTAGATAAGAGACTTAGCTTCAGTTTGAATTTAAACAGATTGTATCAGCAAAAAATAGCTCTAATGTGACAATGGCCTTGAACATCTTCACTAGTGGAAAAAATTCTAAATTGATAGAATAAACAAGAAAATATCCCTAATAAACAAAACTAACTTTCCAACATTGTCTATAAATGCTCTGTGTCAAACATTCATTTCTCCTGGACTTCAAAAATACATTGGAGATCTATTGATAACATTGGGAAACTTTAATTCTTTCCTGTTCCTCAGGTTCCACCACCCTTGTCCCACTCTGTTAACTCCTCTAGGTCCCTTAAAGGCCCTCAGTCACAATTCAGCTCTTTGCTTCTCAGTGTGTGGTCCCTGGGTGAACAGCATGTGCCTCACTCAAGAGCTGCTAGAAATGCAGACTCCGCCCCTCCCTAAACATGTGCAGATGGTGCACGAACACCTGCAAGTTTGAGAAACACTGGTTTAACTGATACTTGATTGCCTAAGTGTATGTTTGTTATAGCAGGGCTTCCCTTCCTCTTTTTCTGCAGACCACTGTCAAGCTACCTCCCAGGGCATGAAAAAGACCGTTACTTTAAAAAAAGTTTTGCTATCATTAATGTACAATTACATGAACAACATTATGGTTACTAGACTCCCCCTATTATCAAGTCCCCACCACATACCCATTACAGTCACTGTCCATCAGCGTAGTAAGATGCTAAAGAATCATTACTTGTCTTCTCTGTGTCATACTGCCTTCCCCGTGTCGTCCCCCCCACACATTATGCATGCTAATCATAATGCCCCTTTTCCCCCTTATCCCTCCCTTCCCACCCATCCTCCCCAATCCCTTTCCCTTTCGGTTTCCACCATCCCCAGCAACGACCACTACCTTCCGTTTCTGTTTATTACCTCATAGAAGTGGGAAAATGCAGTATTTGTCCTTTTGTGACTGGCTTGTGTCATTTATCTTAGAAAATTGTCCTCAAGGTTCATCTGTGTTGTTGAACACTAGAATTTCCTTCTTTTTAAAGGCTAAATAGTATTCAACTTGGTGTATACACCACATTTTCTTATCCATTCATCTGTTGATGGACACTCAGGTTGTTTGCACATCTTGGCTATGATAAATAGTGCTGCAATGAACTCAGGAGTACAGATATCAGACCACCTGCTTTCAAATCTTTTGGATCTATACCGAGAGATGGGATTGCTGGATCACATAGTAATTTTTTTAATTTTCCAGGAGCTTCCATACTGTTTTCCATAGTGGCTAAGCCAATTTACATTTCCACCAACAATGCACAAGGGTTCCAATTCCTGCACATCCTCGTCAAAACTTGTAATTATCTGATTTTATTTTGTCCACTTTTTAATTGGGTTGTTTTATGCTGTTATGAGTTCTTTACATACTCTGGATGTAAACCCTTTATCAAATACGTGGTTTGCAAATATTTCTCACATTTTGTAGATTGCCTTCCTACTCGTCATTGCTTCCTTTGCGGCGCGACAGTTTGTCAGAGCACAAGGCACTTCACAACGAACGCTACCGCGCAAGTCTGAGGCTGGGCCGCGATGCCTTCTGGGCGTTGTAGTCCCGAGTGACCGTGGAGGGTGTAAGGCAGAGTGTTTCTGAGTAGACCGTGGCTGGAAACAGATTTCTGCTGGGCAGGGCTAGAATGAACACTACCCTGTCCTCTTTAGCAGAGAGCGATAATTAGTACAATTCTCTTTTCTGTTTGGACAATTCTACCACCCAGACTCTGAGAAACACCCACCAACCCGCTCCACCCTCGTCGCGGACCAGGCCGCACCTCTCCGGAGCCCGGTCCTCCGCCTTCGTGGACTGGGCTTCCCGCGGGTGTGGGGCTCGTGTTAAGCGGCTGGGGCGGGGCGTCGGCGTTTCTCCACGGCCTCTGACGGTGCAGCGACCTCTTCTTTTAAGGCCAGGAGGCGCAGGAGGCACCATCATCCATGGACCGGGCAGCTGTCGCGAGGGTGGGCGCAGTGGCGAGCGCCAGCGTGTGCGCCCTGGTGGCGGGGGTGGCGCTGGCCCAGTACTTATTCACCTTAAAGAGGAAGACGGGCCGGAAGACCAAGATCATCGAGATGGTGAGTGCCGGCTCTTGGCGCGCTGAGCGCCTGATGGGCTGCGGGGAGTTGCGTCCGGCCTCGCCTACCCTCACCGGCCGCTGCTGGAATGCTAGGGGCGCACGGGGGCCCATTTACCCCGCGTGCGGCGACGCTGCGGGTTCAGTGACCTGGTGTGAACGGCATCACTCGGGTTCCCGTGGCCTTTGTTATGTCTCCACTTGAAACAGAACCCCCGCAGTAAATAGGTGATTTGGAAACAAGCAATCTCGTGTTGCAAAACCCGTTTCTCAAGACGTAAACTGAACGTTCTGGACAGGATGCTCCTTCCTTCCAGCATCCCGGTCAAAGTCTTGCAACCAATCCAATTACAATAGTTGCTATTGGAAAAAATCAAGAGAGCTCTGTGTTTTTAGCACCGTTGCTAAAATGGATTAGATTATGAGAACGTGTAACTTCTCAGTGGTTAAAAGAATGCCAGTTAACCCAGTTGGAAATCAGGTATAGTGTGTTTTCTTTACAAATTCCTATCTGAAACTGCCAGGAAGTATTTTTGTATTCATTTCCTCCCAAACCTCTTGCATAACATTACTTTAAAATTTTACATCCAATTTTATTGTAAGAGAGTGTTTAAAGAATTCTATTTGAAGTACATTTTAAACAATATTTGCTTCAAAGTTGAGGGTTTTTTTAGTTTAGTTTTTTTTTTTAATTAAAGCTCACTGATCACAAATTACTGGGTTGCATTCCAGTGTTCTTAGGGGAGTGTATAATCCCGTTTATACTTCCGGTAAAGTGCTAT
Source organism: Smutsia gigantea (assembly GCA_032199065.1). Classification (NCBI taxonomy): domain Eukaryota; kingdom Metazoa; phylum Chordata; class Mammalia; order Pholidota; family Manidae; genus Smutsia; species Smutsia gigantea. The sequence goes on along the minus strand of JAVSCE010001571.1, from coordinate 35,718 downwards.
ACACTTGAACATCTTGGGTGAAATATTTATGTCAAGTAAGTTAACAATCTTTTACTATACTAAATAATATCATTTAAAGTCCATATATTTAAGTCTCAGGCATATATTCTAATCCAATAAACTATTTGCCCCATTAGTTGCTACTGCGCAAGTTGAACACAGGAAGATTTTCCCACTAAAACTTTAAAAAGTTAACTCCCACGTGTCTCATATCCCAATAATGTTCCTACGTTTTGCTAGATATCAAATTATTCTTGGGTTATTACTATAAATCCACTTCTATACCCACAGCAGCAAATGTTTTTATCTCAGAAATTTCATTTGACTTATGTTGCTGTCCTGCTTAGAGAACTTTGGTGACTTCCTCTTGCACTAAGCCAAAAATGTAGCATACATATTTGGAAAAAAAAGACTAATTACAGTGTCTTTCTTTACATACTGGATTGGTTGGTCTGTTACATCACTTCTTTTCTAAACCAACTAGAGAAAAATCAGTGCTTTCATAAAATCCCACAATGATATCACCATAACAGTTTTCCATCTTTGTGAAAAATAATAAAGGCCCACCAGGCAGACCAACTTACTTATTTGTATAGAGACAAGTCATCTTTACATGTACTTGTACGTATAATATTACATTATTTCAGACTGTAATGTATGTGCACTGCTAGTAGCTTTTCAAAGGAAAAAATCAAGAGAGCTCTATGTTTTCTTTTTGGGACTTTTTTTATTTTGCTATCATTAAAATACAATTACATGAACAACATTATGGTTACTGGACTCCCCCCATTATCAATTCCCCACCACACACCCATTACAGTTACTGTCCATCAGTGTACTAAGATGCAATAGAATCACTACTTGTCTTCTCTGTGTTATACTACCTTCCCCATATCCCTGACCCCTACATTATACGTGCTAATCGTAATGCCCCTTTATCCCCCTTATCCCTCCCTTCCCACCCATCCTCCCCAATCCCTTTCCCTTTGGTAACTGTTAGTCCATTCTTGGGTTCTGTGAGTCTGCTGCTGTTTTGTTCCTTCAGTTTTTGCTTTGTTCTTATACTCCACAGATGAATGAAATCATCTGATACTTGTCTTTCTCCACCTGGCTTATTTCACTGAGCATAATACCCTCTAGCTCTATCCATGTTGTTGCAAATGGTAGGATTTGTTATCCTCTTATGGCTGAATAGTATTCCATTGTGTATATGTACCACATCGTTATCCATTCATCTACTGATGGACACTTAGGTTGCTTCCATTTCTTCGCTATTGTAAATAGTGCTGTGATAAACATAGGGGTGCATATGTCTTTTTCAAACTGGACTGCTGCATTCTTAGGGTAAATTCCTAGGAGTGGAATTCCTGGGTCAAATGGTATTTCTATTTTGAGCTTTTTGAGGAACCTCCGTACTGCTTTCCACAATGGTTGAACTATTTTACATTCCCACCAACAGTGTAGGAGGGTTCCCCTTTCTCCACATCTTTGCCAACATTTGTTGTTGTTTGTCTTTTGGATGTTAGCCATCCTAACTGGTGTGAGGTGATATCTCATTGCGGTTTTAATTTGCATTTCTCTGATGGTTAGCGATGTGGAGAATCATTTATGTGCTTATTGGCCATCTGAATTTCTTCTTTGAAGAAGTGTCTGTTCAGCTCCTCTGCCCATTTTTTAATTGGCTTATTTGCTTTTTGTTTGTTGAGATGCGTGAGCTCTGTATATAATTTGGATGTCAACCCCTTATCAGATATGTCATTTATGAATATATTCTCCCATACTGTAGGATGTCTTTTTGTTTTACTGATGGTGTCCTTTGCTGTACAGAAGCTTTTTAGTTTGATATAGTCCCATTTGTTCATTTTTGCTTTTGTTTCCCTTGCCCGGGGAGATATTTTCATGAATAAGTTGCTCACGTTTGTGTCCAGGAGATTTTTGCCTATGTTTTTTTTCTAAGAGTTTTATGGTTTCATGACTTACATTTAGGTCTTTGATCCATTTTGAGTTTACTTTTGTGTATGGGGTTGGACAATAATCCAGTTTCATCTCTTACATGTAGCTGTCCAGTTTGGCCAACACCAGCTGTTGAAGAGGCTGTCATTTCCCCATTTTATATCCATGACACCTTTATCGTATATTAATTGACCATATATGCTTGGGTTTATATCTGGGATCTCTAGTCAGTTCCTTTGATCTATGGGTCTGTTCTTGTGCCAGTACCAAATTGTCTTGATTACTGTGGCTTTGTAGTAGAGCTTGAAGTCAGGCAGTGTAATTCCCCCCGCTTTGTTCTTCCTTCTCAGGTTTGCTTTGGCTATTCGGGGTCTTTTGTCGTTCCATATGAATTTTAGAACTATATGTTCTAAGTTCATTGAAGAATGCTGTTGGTATTTTGATAGGGATTGCACTGAATCTGTAGATTGCTTTAGGCAGAATGGCCATTTTGACAATATTAATTCTTCCTATCCATGAGTACGGGATGTGTTTCCATTTATTGGTATCTTCTTTAATTTCTTTCATGAGTGTCTTGTAGTTTTCAGAGTATAAGTCTTTCACTTCCTTGGTTAGGTTTATTCCTAGGTATTTTATTCTTTTTGATGCAGTTGTGAATGGAATTGTTTTCCTGATTTCTCTTTCTGCTAGTTCATCATTAGTATGTAGGAATGCAACAGATTTCTGTGTATTAAATTTGTATTCTGCAAATTTGCTGAATTCAGATATTAGATCTAGTAGTTTTGGAGTGGATTCTTTAGGGTTTTTTATGTACAGTATCATGTCATCTGCAAACAGGAGCAGTTGGACTTCTTCCTTGCCAATCTGGATGCCTTTTAATATTTTGTATTGTCTGATTGCCATGACTAGAACCTCCAAAACTATGTTGAATAAAAGTGGGGAGAGTGGGCATCCTTGTCTTGTTCCCAATCTTAAAGGGAAGGCTTTCAGCTCTCGCTGTTAAATATAATGTTGGCTGTGGGTTTGTCATATATGGCCTTTATTATGTTGAGATACTTGCCCTCTATACCCATTTTGTTGAGAGTTTTTATCATGAATGGATGTTGAATTTTGTCTAATGCTTTTTCAGCATCTATGGAGATGATCATGTGGTTTTTGTTCTTTTTGTTGATGTAGTGGATGATGTTGATGGATTTTCGAATGTTGTACCATCCTTGCATCCCTGGGATGAATCCCACTTGATCATGATGGATGATCTTTTTGATGTATTTTTGAATTCGGTTTGCTAATATTTTGTTGAGTATTTTTGCATCTATGTTCATCAGGGACATTGGTCTGTAATTTTCTTGTTTTGTGATGTCTTTGCCTGCCTTTGGTATTAGAGTGATATTGGCCTCGTAGAATGAGTTTGGGAGTATTCCCTCCTTTTCTATTTTTTGGACAACTTTAAGGAGGATGGTTATTAGGTCTTCACTAAATGTTTGATAAAATTCAGCAGTGAAACCATCTGGTATAGCGGTTTTGTTCTTAGGTCGTTTTTTGATTACCAATTTAATTTCTTTTCCTGGTAATTGGTCTATTCAGATTTTCTGTTTCTTCCTGGTCAGCCTTGGAAGGTTGTATTTTTCTAGAAAGTTGTCCATTTCTTCTCGGTTTTCCAGTTTGTTCCCATATAATATTTAATAGTATTTTCTCCTAATTCTTTGTATTTCTGTGTTGTCTGTAATGATTTTTCCTTTATCATTTCTGATTCTGTTTATGTGTGTAGGCTCTCTTTTTTTCTTGCTAAGCCTGGCTAAGGGTTTATCTATTTTGTTTATTTTCTTGAAGAACGAGCTCCTGCTTTCATTGATTCTTTCTATTGTTTTATTCCTCTCAATTTTATTTATTTCTACTTTAATTGTGTGTTTAGACTGTTCATTTGGGTTTGTTCCTCTTTCCTGAGGTAGGCCTGTATTGCAATTTATTTCCCTCTTAGCACGGTCTTCACTGTGTCCCACAGATTTTTGTGGTGTTGAATTATTATTGTCATTTGTCTCCATATATTGCTTGATCTCTGTTTTTGTTTTGTCATTAATCCATTGTTTATTTAGGAGCATGTTATTAAGCCTCCATGTGTTTGTGGGCTTTTTCATTTTCTTTCTGTAATTTATTTCTAGTTTCATACCTTTGTGATTTGAGAAGCTAGGTGGTACAGTTTCAATCTTTTTGAATTTACTGAGTTTCTTATTGTGGCCTAGTATATGATCTATTCTTGAAAATGTTCCATTTGCACTTGAGAAGAATGTGTATCCTGTTGCTTTTGGATGGAGTGTTCTGTAGCTGTCTGTTAGGTCCATCTGTTCTAATATGTTGTTCAGGGCCTCTGTGTCTTTACTTATTTTCTGTCTGGTTGGATCTGTCCTTTGGAGTGAGTGGTGTGTTGAAGTCTTCTAAAATGAATGCATTGCATTGTATTTTCCCCTTTAATTCTGTTAGTATTTATTTCACATATGTATGTGATCCTGTATTGAGTGCATAGATATTTATAATAGTTATATCCTCTTGTTGGACTGACCCTTTTATCATTATGTAATGTCCTTCTTTGTCTCTTGTTACTTTCTTTGTTTTGAAGTCTATTTTGTCTGATACAGGTACTGCAACTCCTGCTTTTTTCTCCTTATTAGTTTCATGAAATATCTTTTCCATCCCTTTACTTTCAGTCTGTGTATGTCTTTGGGTGTGAAGTGAGTCTCTTGTAGCCAGCATATAGATGGGTCTTGTTTTTTTTCCATTCAGTGACTCTATTTCTTTCTTTTGATTTGTGTATTCAGACCATTTACATTTAGGGTGAGTATCGATAGGTATGTACTTATTGCCATTGCAGGCTTTAGATTCGTTGTTACCGAAGTTTCAAGAGTAATTCCCTTACTATCTAATAGTCAAATTTAACTCACTTCCTATGCTATTACAAACACAAGCAAATGTTTTTTTTTCCTCCTTCTTCTTTTTCTTCCTCCTCCATTCTTTGTATGTTATGAATCATATCCTGTACTCTTTGTCTATCCCTTGGGTGACATCTATTTACCCTTAGGAATACTTCCATCTATAGTAGTCCCTCCAGAATGCACTGTAGAGGTGGTTTGTGGGAGGTAAATTCTGTCAGCTTTTGCTTATCTGAAAATTGTTTAATCCGTCCTTCAAATTTAAATGATAACCTTGCCGGGTAGAGTATTCTTGGTTCGAGGCCCTTCTGCTTCATTGCATTAAATATATCATGCCACTCCTTTCTGGCCTGTAAGGTTTCTGTTGAGAAATCTGATGATAGCCTGATGGGTTTTCCTTTATATGTGATCTTTTTTCTCTCTTTAGCTACTTTTAAAAGTCTGTCTTTATCCTTGATATTTGCCATTTTAATTATTATATGTCTTGGTGTTGTCTTCCTTGGGTCCCTTGTGTTGGGAGATCTGTACACCTCCATGTCTTGAGAGACTTATCTCCTTCCCCAGATTGGGGATGTTTTCAGCAATTACCTCCTTTATGACACTTTCTATCCCTTTTTCTCTCTCTTCTTCTTCTGGTACCCCTATAATGTGAATATTGTTCTGTTTTGATTGGTCACACTGTTCTCTCAATATTCTTTCATTCTTAGGGTTTCTTTTTTCTCTCTGTGCCTCAGCTTCTTTGTATTCCTCTTTTCTAATTTCTTTTCCATTTACAATGTCTTCTACTACATCTAATCTTCTTTTAAATCCCTCCATTGTATGTTTCATATCAGATATGGAATTTCTTAATGATTGAATCTCCATCTTACATTCATCCCTGAGTTCTTCAATATTTTTCTGTACCTCCATAAGCATGTTTATGATTTTTATTTTAAACTCTCTTTCAGGAAGTTTGGTGAGTTCAGTTTCATTTGGCCCTTTTTCTGGGGTTTGTGAATTTTTGGTCTGAACCATATTCTTTTGACATTTCAAATTTTTATGGTGCCCTCTAGTTCCCAGAAGCTCCAGTCTCTGGAGCTGCTCAGCCACTAGAGTGAGATTAGGGGTGGTAGGGGAGGCGGAGCTGGTGCCTGGGGGGAGGAAAGAGCTGTTTCCTGATTCCCGGGTGCACTGCCTGTCTCCCCCTTGAGAACCAGTGAACCGAGCACAGAGGTATAATCCCTCTGTGCTCAGCGTCTATAGCTGATGTAGCGGGCCTCCCTCTGGCTGGCCTGATGCCAGAGCAGTGACTCCCAGTTTGCTAGCTGGTGCTGTCAGGCCAGGAGGAAGGCTCAGCAGGCTGCATGTCACAGTGGGGGGCCTCGGAGCTGAGCAGCCAGCCAGGGGGATGGAGCACCTGAAGCTCCTCAGAGTTCCCAACCTGCTGGGCAGAGCGCACTCAGAGAAGCTTGTCCAGCTCTCTCTTCTCCCACGCAGCAAGCTCTGTGCAACCCCCGCCCCTTCAGCCACCCTCTCACTGATGGGAAGCCTCTCAGACTGCCCTACCTGCCTCTCCTCTGTCACAGAGCGGCTAGATGTGGATCCCTTCCTCCACAAACGGCCAGAATGTCAGTCTCTCAGGCACTCCACCTGTGCCAGATCCCCAACCTCCAGAGCACCACACAGAGTAGGTTACTGCTCGCAAAGCAGATCTCCACGGCTGGGTGTTAAGCAGTCCCAGTCTTCCACCCCCTCCCCGCTCCATTTCTCTTCCTCCTGCTGGTAAGCTAGGGTTGGGGAAGGGCTCGGGTCCTGCCAGATCAAAACTTTCGTCTGTTACCCTGCTTCGTGAGGTCTGCTCTGTTGGTGAGGTGTGTATGCAGTCTGGTTCAGCCTTCTTTCCTGTTGTTGTTTTAGGGTTAGTTGTATTAATTAACTATATTTTCGTACTATTTGTGGTTTTGGGAGGAGCTCTCTGTCTCACCTCTCACTCCTCCATCTTGAATCCTCCCAAGAAAGCTCTATGTTTTTAACTTCTAATTTTAATAAGTTACTTCTTCAAATGGGATAAACATTTGATTGGAAGTCTGGAGACCTGGCTTCAAATCCTGGTTTTATCTCTTTTTAATAGTTGTGTTTTAGGGGGCATGCTTATTCCACTCCCCACCCCATCCCCAAAAACCTCTACCTTAGAGAATCTGTACAACCATGGATGTCCAGTGGACATAGCTCAGACTGGTCACAGGTAATGGAACCAGTGGTAACTACCTAACAAAGGTAGGCATATGCATACTTGGCTAGGTAAACAAATGACTTCTGGTACTGAGTTTAAGATAATAAAGTGCTTTAAGAGTTTGTAATTAAGAGGCTGAAAGAGTTGCTAGTCAGCTTTACATGTTACAGCTGAAATGTCCTGTAGGGGGCAGCAAGATAAAGATACAGAGGAGCTAGTCAGAAGATGTGCTTGAGATGGTCAGACCTAAGAGATGAGTGGTTTCCCAAAGTTAATGTTTCTTTCCTTCCAGCGCTAATTGTTCATACTTTTGTGTGTTACCTGGGATCCTGTAACAACCAGCCCTGCCTACTACCAGAGCTAGTTTGTGTAGATTTCTCTTCCTTGCACCAAAAATCTCTTCAAGATTACTAATTAATTTGTCATAGTCAATGCACTTTTTAAAATAAACTTGTTATTTTAGAACAATTTTTAAGTTTAAAGAATAGTTGAGCAGATAAGTAGAGTCCACTTGTATTCCCACCCAGTTTTCCCTATTACAAACATCTTAACATTAGTGTGGTACATTTATTGAAATTAATGAATATTCATACATTTTAAACGTCCATACTTTGTTTAGATTTCCTTTTTTTTTACGTAATGTCCTTCTCTGTCCCAGAATTCCTTCTAGGATACCACATAGCATTTAGTCATCATGTTTCCTTATCTTGGTTGTGACTGTTCTTCAGATTTTCCTTTTTTTAAAAAAAATCTGTGATACAATAAGAAATACCTATTTGGTGTTTGTCCCAAGTTTCTAGCACACAGCTCCTAAAATACTTGGACTCTGGGAAGTGTTAAGAGTGTTTTTTTGTATGTTGATAAGATGAACTGACTTGGGATGGGACTAGGTTGCCATAATCAAGGCATGGTAAGAGGATTGGAACATTCAGTCTCACCCCTCCACCTCACCCCCAATTTCTCTGTAGGGGGAAGGGACTAGAGTTTGAGCTAATCACTTTTGGTCAGTGATTTAATCAAACATACCTATATAACAGAACCTCAATAAAAACTTCTAAAGGGGATTTCTAGATTGGTGAATACCTTGAGGTGCTGATAGGGTGGTGTGCCTGGAAAGGGCATCGAGGCTTTCCACCCCATCTCCCATACCTTGTGCTGTGCTTCCCTTCTATTTGGCTGTTCTGGAGTCATTATAGCAAATTGTGGAACCTGAGGAGGCGTTTCTGGGAACTCTCAAACTTACTGCTTGTAAGTGTATGTGTAGCTCTGGGAGGAGGGGTTTCCCACCTGGGGCAAGTTCCTTTTGAATCTGGTGAGACCGAAGAAAGGCAAGGGCAAGAAGTTGGGAGTTAAAGGGCTTTGTTCTCATGGCTCAGTGTCTCCTTGCTCTCATCATCAGCTCTCTTGGCTCCCTCCCCATTCTCAGGGCTCTGAACCCTGGCTGCTCCTCTCTCTCCCCAGGCACTGCTGGGAACCCTGTCTCACATGGCTCCTGAGCTCTCTCCATCCATCACATTACTCCATCCCCCTTTTCCACTGGGAGGAACTCTGTTGGCAGGTTCCTGGTGACTGGCGGGGGCCTGACAAATTATGTACCAGGAATGAAGGTGAGGAGAGACTGGGTGTTCCCTCTCCACCCATACCTTGGACTGGCAGGCACTCTGGTGCCTGACCAGTGGCTCTGTTGAAAGTAAACATCCCATAAATGTGCACATGTGCTCTTATTATATACACAGTGAGCACTATTAAGGCCTGGTGGGAATCCCTCCACCAGAAAGTTCCATTTTCCCCACAGGGTGGCAACCTGGAACTTGAGACTGGTATCTGAAGTGGGGGCAGATTTGCAGACTGAGTCCTTAATTCATGGGATCAGACATTAACTCTAGATAGCATTATATAATTGAGTTGTCTGGACAGTTGGAATATTGCTTGATATGAGGAAAAACACTCACACCTTTGGTGTCAGAAGTGCTGTATATAAACACAGTTGTGTGTAGACATTTAGTAATATTTGGCCCACAGTAACTGCTTCATAAATAGTAGGACACCGATGATCAGCCTCTTACATTCTGCAGTCATTTTTCCTTTTGGACACTAGTATAGTGCATAATTTTTAGCCACTGATCTTATTTTCTCTCATCTTTATCTCTCCTAATCCTTCATTATAAAAACTTCTCTAATTGTGCTCAATAAGGATGACTTGCAGTTTTTGTAAACTGGACCAAAAAGATAAAGGTTGCCAAACATGTATATAGAACTTGATACACATGCAGTAGAATTTTGCACAAATAGAACTAGTATTTGGGGATGAGTTATATTTGGGAATGAGTTACAATATATAATTGTAAGCCTGATTTCCTCCTTTCCCCCAATCTGTCATGAATTCTTGAAAGTTTCAATTCCTTCCTCATATCTGTTGACCATCACTTCTCACTTGCTGCTGAGTATTAACTTAGCATTCCAATCAAACACACCTACTCAGCAGTTATGACCTGTTCTCTCGGTGGCCTTTTTGGCCAGTAATGTCTACTTTCTTGATAAAAACAAAGATTCTGTACCAAAGTTTGAACTGATTGGAAGTTTCCTGCCAGGCAGAAAGTCTCACTCCAATACAGAATTTATGCTTTGAAGGATGAGGATCTGAGGGAGAAATGTAACCAGAATGATACATGACAACTTTAGTGTTTTTTACTTGGTTGACTTTTATACAAGGACATTACTTTTCTCCAAATAGTATTTATCTACTTTCAAATTAATTTAGCCTAAATATGAAAACAGTAACAATGAAGATCTTTCTCAATTTACAGTTTGGTTTCATCTCTATAAACCCATCATTGAGTTGAAATGCATTTAATATACCAACTGAACATAGCTTACCCTCCCCTACCTTAAATGTGCTCACACTTACATCAGCCTGCAGTTGGGTAAAATCATCTAACACAAAGCCTGTTTTAATATACAGTGTTGAACATCTCATGTAGTTTATTGAATATTGTACTGAATGTGAAAAGCAGTGTTTTGTGCTGGTTGTTTACCCCTGTGATGGCGTAGCTGACAGGGACCTGCAGCTAGCTGCTGCTGCCTGGAATCATGAGGACAGGGTATCATACATATCTCTAGCCCAGCAAAAGATCAAAGATCAGAATTCAAAGTATGGTTTCTCCTGAATGCATGTGGCTTTCACACCATTGTAAAGTCAAAAAATTAAAAGTTGAACCATTGTAAGTTAGAGACTATCTGTAAAAAGTTTTAGGGAAATAGTAGCAACTGATTTTTCCTTGTAAAAGAAAAACCCAATACTTTTTTTTTAATATAATTTATTTTATTATCATTAATTTACAATTATATGTGCAATATTACGATTATTAAACTACCCCTTCATCAGGTCCCCCCCACCAACCCCATTACAGTCACTGTCCATCAGCGTAGTGAGATGTTACAGAATCACTACTTGTCTTCTCTGAGTTGTACTGCCCTCCCCGTGCCCCCCCAACATTACATCTGCTAATCGTAATGCCCCTTTTTCCCTCTTATCCCTCCCTTCCCGCCCATTTTCCCCAGTCCCTTTCCCTTTGGTAACTATTAGTCCGTTCTTGGGTTCTGTGAGTCTGCTGCTGTTTTGTTCCTTCAGTTTTTTTCTTTGTTCTTATACTCCACATATGAGTGAAATCATTTGATACTTGTCTTTTCGGCTTGGCTTATTTCACTGAGCATAATACCCTCTAGCTCCATCCATGTTGTTGCAAATGGTAGGATTTGTTTTCTTCTTATGGCTGAATAATATTCCATTGTGTATATGTACCACCTCTTCTTTATCCATTCATCTACTGATGGACACTTAGGTTGCTTCCATTTCTTGGCTATTGTAAATAGTGCTGCAATAAACATAGGGGTGCATCTGTCCTTTTCAAATTGGGCTGCTGCATTCTTAGGGTAAATTCCTAGGAGTGGAATTCCTGGGTCAAATGGTATTTCTATTTTGAGTTTTTTGAGGAACCTCCATACTGCTTTCCACAATGGTTGAACTAATTTGCAGTCCCACCAGCAGTGTAGGAGGGTTCCCTTTTCTCCACATCCTCGCCAACATTTGTTGTTGTTTGTGTTTTGGATGTTGGCCATCCTCACTGGTGTGAGGTGATATCTCATTGTGGTTTTAATCTGCATTTCTCTGATGATTAGCGATGTGGAGCATCTTTTCATGTGCCTGTTGGCCATCTGAATTTCTTTGGAGAAGTGTCTATTCATGTCCTCTGCCCATTTCTTAATTGGATTATTTGCTTTCTGTTTGTTAAGGTGCATGAGTTCTTTATATATTTTGGATGTCAACCCTTTATCAGATATGTTTTTTATGATTATATTCTCCCATACTGTAGGATGTCTTTTTGTTCTACTGATGGTGTCCTTTGCTGTACAGAAGCTTTTCAGCTTGATATAGTCCCACTTGTTCATTTTTGCTTTTGTTTCCTTTGCCCGGGGAGATATGTTCATGAAGAAGTTGCTCATGTTTATGTCCAAGAGATTTTTGCCTATGTTTTTTCTAAGACTTTTATGGTTTCATGACTTACATTCAAGTCTTGATCCACCTTGAGTTTACCTTTGTGTATGGGGCTAGACAGTAGTCCAGTTTCATTCTCTTACATGTAGCTGTCCAGTTTTTCCAACACCAGCTGCTGAAGAGGCTGTCATCTCCCATTGTATATCCAAGGCACTTTTATCAAATATTAATTGACTGTATATGTTTGGTTAATGTTTGGATTTTCTATTCTGTTCCACTGGTCTGTGGGTCTGTTTTTGTGCCAATACCAAATTGTCTTGATTACTGTGGCTTTGTAGTAGAGCTTGAAGTCAGGGAGTGTAATTCCCCCTGTTTTATTCCTCCTTCTCAGGATTGCTTTGGCTATTCGGGGTCTTTTGTGGTTCCATATGAATTTTAGAATTATTTGTTCCAGTTCATTGAAGAAAGCTGTTGGTATTTTGATAGGGATTGCATTGAATCTGTAGATTGCTTTAGGTAGTATAGCCATTTTGACAATATTGATTCTACCTAGCCAAGAGCATGGGATGCATTTCCATTTGTTAGTGTCCTCTTTAATTTCTCTTAGGAGTGTCTTGTAGTTTTCAGAGTACAGGTCTTTCACTTCCTTGGTTAGGTTTATTCCTAGGTATTTTATTCTTTTTGATGCAATTGTGAATGGAATTGTTTTTCTGATTTCTCTTTCTGTTAGTTCATTGTTAGTGTATAGGAAAGCAACAGATTTCTGTGTTAATTTTGTATCCTGCAACTTTGCTGAATTCAGATATTAGTTCTAGTAGTTTTGGAGTGGATTCTTTAGGGTTTTTTATGTACAATATCATGTCATCTGCAAACAGTGACAGTTTAACTTCTTCCTTACCAATCTGGATACCTTTTATTTTTTTGTGGATCATACAGCATGATCAACTGGGATTCACCCGAGGGATGGAAGGATGGTACAACATTCAAAAATCCATCAACATCATCTACCACATCAACAAAAAGAAGGACAAAAACCACATGATCATCTCCACAGATGCTGAAAAAGCATTTGACAAAATTTAACATCCATTCATGATAAAAACTCTCAACAAATGGGTATAGAGGGCAAGTTCCTCAACGTAATAAAGGCCATATATGACAAACCCACAACCAACATCATACTTAACAGTGAGAAGCTGAAAGCTTTTCCTCTAAGATAGGGAACAAGAGAAGGAGGCCCACTCTCCCCGCTTTTATTCAACATAGTACTGGAGGTCCTTGTCACAGCATTTAGACAACACAAAAAAATAAAAGGTATCCAGATTGGTAAGGAAGAAGTTAAACTGTCACTGTTTGCAGATGACATGATATTGTACATAAAAAACCCTAAAGAATCCACTCCAAAACTACTAGAACTAATATCTGAATTCAGCAAAGTTGCAGGATACAAAATTAACACACAGAAATCTGTTGCTTTCCTATACACTAACGATGAACTAACAGAAAGAGAAATCAGGAAAACAGTTCTATTCACAATTGCATCAAAAAGAATAAAATACCTAGGAATAAACCTAACCAAGGAAGTGAAAGACCTATACCCTGAAAACTACAAGACACTCTTAAGAGAAATTAAAGAGGACACTAATAAGTGGAAATTCATCCCATACTCTTGGGTAGGAAGAATTAATATTGTCAAAATGGCTATACTATCTAAAGCAATCTACAGATTCAATGCAATCCCTATCAAAATACCGACAGCATTCTTCAACAAACTGGAACAAATAGTTCTGTGATTCATATGGAACCACAAAAGACCTGGAATAGCCAAAGCTATCCTGAGAAGGAAGAATAACACAGGGGTGATCTCACTTCCCAATTTCAAGCTCTACTACAAAGCCCCAGTAATCAGGACAATTTGGTACTGGCACAAGAACAGACCCACAGACCAGTGGAACAGAATAGAGAGTCCAGATATTAACCCAAGCATATATGGTCAATTAATATATGATAAAGGAGCCAGGGATATACAATTGGGAAAGTCAGCCTCTTCAACAGCTGGTGTTGGCAAAACTGGACAGCTACATGTAAGAGAATGAAACTGGATCATTGTCTAACCCCATACACAAAAGTAAACTCAAAATGGATCAAAGACCTGAATGTAAGTCATGAAACCATAAAACTCTTAGAAGAAAACATAGGCAAAACTCTCTTGGATATAAACGTGAACAACTTCTTCATGAAGACATCTCCATGGGCAAGGGAAACAAAAGCAAAAATGAACAAGTGGGACTATATCAAACAAAAGCTTCTGTTCAGCAAAGGACACCATCAGTAGAACAAAAAGGCATCCTACAGTATGGGAGAATATATTCATAAATGATATATCCGGTAAGGGGTTGACATCCAAAATATACAAGTAGCTCACGCACCTCAACAAACAAAAAGCAAATAAGCCAATTAAAAAATGGGCAGAGGAGCTGAACAGACACTTCTCCAAAGAAGAAATTCAGATAGCCAATAGGCACATGAAAAGATGCTCCACATCGCTAATCATCAGAGAAATGCAAATTAAAACCACAATGAGATATCACCTCACACCAGTTAAGATGGCCACCATCCAAAAGACAAAAACAACAAATGTTGGCGAGGATGTGGAGAAAGGGGAACCCTCCTACACTGCTGGTGGGAATGTAAATTAGTTCAACTGTTGTGAAAAGCAGTATAGAGGTTCCTCAAAAAACTAAAAATAGAAATACCACTTGACCCAGGAATTTACTCTAAGAATGCAGGAGCCCAGTTTCAAAAAGATATATGCACCTCTATGTTTATCGCAGCACTATTTACAATAGCCAAGAAATGGAAGCAACCTAAGTACAAATAAGCCAGGTGGAGAAAAACAAGTATCAAATGATTTTACTCATCTGTGGAGTATAAAAACAAAGCAAAAACTGAAGGAACAAAACAGCAGCAGACTCACAGAACCGAAGAATGGACTAATAGTTACCAAAGGGAAAGGGACTGGGGAGGATGGGTGGGAAGAGAGGGATAAGGGGAAAAAGGGGTATTCCAATTAGCACACATAATGTGGGGGGGGAGCACAGGGAAGACAGTATAGCACAGAGAAGACAAGTAGTGATTCTATAGCGTCTTACTATGCTGATGGACAGTGACTGTAATGAAGTATGTGGTGGGGTCTTGATAATGGGGGGAATCTAGTAACCACAGTGTTGCTCATGTAAGTGTATATTAGTGATAACAAAATTTTTAAAAATCTGCCTGGAAAATAAATAAATAAATTTGGTGTCTGATGAAAATAGTTATCTTTACACCATCTAAAAATGTGTGTGATTAGGTGTCAGGCAATTGGCACAGCACCAATGAAACAAACTGCTTTTTATTTTTTGGCTATAAGATGGAATCACTTTCAAGAGGAACTTTTATTTTAAAGTAAAAGCATTTATTTTTAATATGTGCATATATATGTTTATACAGTTGACCCATGCACTACACATATTTTAACTGTGAATCCACTTACGGGGTGATTTTTTTCAATAAACAAAATTTTTTGGAGATTTGTGACAATTTGAAAAAAGTGTTTTCTTTTCTGTAGAATCTTTTTATTGTAGGAATACAGTATATCAAACATATAATATACAAAATATGTGTTAATTGACTGCTTATGTTAACAGTAAGTCTTGTGGTCGATAGCAGACTTTTAGTAGTTAAGTTTTTGGGAAGTCAGAAGTTATATGCAGATTTTCAACTATGCATTGGTGTGGGTTGGCATCACAAACCCTGAGCTGTTCACGTATCAACTGTATATGCACACATGTGCTATTTATAAGAATTTGTTTTATACTTTCTAGGTTATGATGATAGAAATCTTGCAAGGATTTTTACCAGTTATTTGTGAATGAAGGATATCTTTCTTGTCCTACAATTATCCTCAGCGGAACTGAGCTTTTCTACAGCTTCACAAATCTCAGTTTTCCTTACTGATCCTCTTCAGTCATCATTCTTACTAGATAGGTTATCCAGAAGTGTGGATTTTATTTATTTTTATTAAATTTTGCATTTGGTCACCCAAATCTAGTTTGATCTCTCAGTAAACTTAGAATTGGGTTTTCCATTGTAATCATTCCAGAGACTAATCCAAAAAATTTAGTATCAAGTAGTTTGAAAAATATAATGCCTTTAATATATTGATAACAAATTGACCAATGATTTAAAATCATATATGTTTAATTTGTGCTTTTGAAGCTGTTTGAGAAAGCTGAGAATATTCTTCTAAAATTCCAAGATTTTAAAAGAAAGCTCTAAAAATGACTTAAATTTAAAGCCCATATATACACTCTTCAGTTTGCTGTTAAACTAAGTTGAATACAGGTCTTTCCTTGAAGGAATTTAAAAGCTAAAATAAATTATGTTCATAGAAAAGAATGACATTTGATAGGCTACTCAGTAAACAGGAAGAGATACCTGATGACAACAAACACATATTTACTGAGGGAAAGCGAATTACAATTCTTAAACTAGAGAGAGATTTAAAGTTTTATTATGAAAAAGTTAAATTAGGTGATTTCTAATATTTAGAAGATGATGTTCTAAAAGTGATTGGTATGTGGAATAGCCATGATGCAAAGGATATAAATAGAACACAGCTTTATTTTTTCCCTTGTAGCCCTTTAAAATTGATTCAGCAATGGTTATGTTTTTTGCCTCTGGTGAAAAGTGATAGGCCCATGACTTTTTTTACTTATTCATAGGTAAAAAATCTTTTAAAATTACAAATAGTCTCTACTATACTTCTGTAAATAGAAGTGTCCAGTGTTATTATTTACAGTTTCAATATTAATTCTGATCTGGGATTTATAAGTAGACATTAGCTAGTACTCACCGATATTTTTAGTTCTCCCTTTCCTGCAGTTGGACAAGCTTTCACTATTCTGGCTAGTAGACTCTGTCCAGAAATGATATGGTCACTTCTGAGCCAATGTAGTTATGAGCAGGTGCGCAGTTGTCCATATTCTTGCCTCCTACTGTAGAAAACCATGAAGCATCATGTTGAGAGGGAGAAGACACACTATCAGAGATGCCTGGAATATATTAAGCCAACACATGGAGGACATCTGCCCTGGACAGTCATCTAGAACCACATTTTGTGAATGAAAAATAAACCTTTCTGTGTGTTAAGGAACTGAGATTTTTGTGTTGTAACTGCACCATAACCTATCCTAACACAAACTTCTTCACCACCCCCAGGCTATGACTGCAGGCGGCTTCTCCCCACCCTAGTTAGTGGTGGCCAGTGGTCTGGGATGGGGGAGAAAGTCTATATCAATCTGTCTGCCTGCCTCTCTTCCTTACCCTACTGGCCATTGCTTCAGACTTTTGGGTCAGTGTGATAGGAGAAAGTGGGGGGTGGGGGTGGGTAGCACTGATGAAATAACAAGTGAGAATTCTTATTTGACTGGCTAGGTTTATGCTCTCTGCGCCTGCCAGATATTTCAAGTTGACTTTCTTTTGTTCTTTCACTCTTGCCCCTTAATGTGGGCAGTTAATTTCCTTTGGTACCCCACTCCCCTCAGCCTGATTTTCATATTAAATGACCCACTTCATATGGGCTTTTGCCTTTGAAGTCCCTCCCTCTCAGGTGGCTCTTTTGGGTTGGACATCGGGTCCTGGCTGATTCCCTTCCATGCTCCCTGTTCAGTGTGTGGGAAATATTCACCCACCCTAGCTCTGACAAACTCTTAAGAGTACAGGCCATTACAAGAATGTCACTCCTTCCGTCCCACATATTTATCTTTTTGTGTGTGTGTTTGAGAACATTTATGTTCTACTCAGCAAATTTCAAGTATGCAATAGCATTACCAACTATAAAAAAATATTGAGTGCTTCATGAATTTGCATGCTGTCCTTTGACGGGGGCCATGCTAATACTGTTCCAGTTTTAGTATATGTGCTTTGTAGTGGAGTACAACAGAGCCACCTCTGCCACACTGCCTATCTTTATGAGCATGGATCAGGTGTCAGGGTGCCACAACAAACTCACTTTAGGTTCTTGGAGTGACCCCATAAAAGGCTCCTCTTGCTAGCTTGGTGAGGTGGTAGCACTCTAGCATAGCCACCCCCTTGAAGGCAGAGGGAAAATGTGGCACAGCAACTTATCCAGATACCCTCTTCCTTCTCTTCACCCTTTTTCACTCTTTAAGTGGATGAAGGCCCAAGAGTCATGAAACCAATTTTCTCCATTTCCTTATTAAATAATATACATGGAAGTTTCCTCCTCCCACCTTAGCATAATATCTATTATGTTGGTTCCTGAATTGAATCAAAACAGGGAGATTCCCAATTTAATATCCTAGTACATAAATTTAGCATTCTATGAACAGACTTTAGATTTTACCCTTTGTAATGGGTAAATCTGTCCTTTAAAATTCATTGTTGAAATCAGTGAAGGGGATAAAGAGGCACAGAATCTCACTTATAATATAGTCACAGGGATGAAAGTACAGCCTAGACAATAATACTGTAATACCTTTCTATGTTGACAGAGAGTAACTACATATAATTGGGGTGAGCACTTAACAATATAGGTAAGTGTTAAATTGCTGTGTGGTAAGTGTTGAATTGCTGTGTGGTATACTTGAAACAAGTACAATATCAACTATACTTTTAAAAAATTTGATATGCTGAAGCCCTAATCCCCAGCACCTCAGAATGTAACCATAGGTGGAGATTAGTTCTTTAAAGAGGTATTTAAGGTAAAATGAGACCTTAGGGAAAGGCCCTAATCCAATATTACTGGTGTCCTTACAGTAAGAGGAAGAAAACACAGGGGCTTGCCTGCACAGAAGGGTGTACTTGTAAAAGACAGCAAGAGGGCAGCTATCTGCAAGCCAAGGAGAGAGGCCTCAGAGGAAACCAAACCTGCCAACACCTTGATCTTGGACTTCTAGCCCCAGAGCTATGACAAAATGAATTTCTGTTAAGCCACCCAGCCTGGTGTTTTGTTATGGCAGCTCTGGCAACTAGTCCTTTTTTGTTTGTTTTGTTTTGTTTATAAAGAGATTCATAAATGTGTTTGGTTTTTTATTTTCTTGATTTTCTTTTTTTTGGTGAATGTATGTCATCTCTTTTTTTCTTTCTCAACTTATTCTTGCCCAGGGTCAACATTTAGCACCCTAGTAAAAAAGAAATTACAGTCTTTATCATTTAGAAAGTTAGATGTGTTTTATCTTACTATAATGGGAGGAAACTGAATCCCACATTGAAATCCATAGGTTCATTTTCTACATACTCTCTGTATTAGCAAATCTCAAAACAAGTGTGAAATCCTTTGAGAGGCTTATTTTTAAATACATGTCAGATTCTCATGTGCAGCATTGTGTGACGACTGTTATATACAATTTATTCAGTGCCTAATATATGATTGACACCTTGCTTATGCCTTATGAAATATAAAAAATGGTAAACCTAATCTAGTCAATACATTAACCAAAAAGCAATAATAAGTATACATATTTGAAAGGAAGAGACTAATTCTCCATTATAAGCAATATAACTCTCTTGAAAATCCTAATGAACCAACTGAAAATCTATTAGAATTTGTGAGTTTGTTAAAGTGACCAGAAAGAAGATTGAAGTACAAAAATCTATAACATTCTGGTACTACCAGCAGAAACAAATTGGAAAATGCAATATGAAAAGAGCCGCATTCATAGTAGCAACCAGAAAAAAGTCAACATTAAGGAAAAATTTGAAGTCCTTGCCTTTGAAGGAGACAAGGCATTATCTTAAAATGTGAGAAGTTAAATAGAATAAGATGGTACTTGAGACTGTATAAGATAGTAAGCCCTGTGGTAATTCATTGATTGTTTATTTGGTATCCTCTGTATGCAACCATTGTTTTAGCTATTTGGATACAATAATTCAGAAAACATAAAACTCCCTGTCCTTGAGGGTGGTCAGGACAAGAAGAGTTCATAGTTAGGGAGGTTGGAAAAAGTAGGACATGAAATGGCCATAAATTTCAGTGAAACTCAGAGAATTAAAGGACATGAGAGAGCTTTTTGATACCTGGTGAAGTGAGCATAGTCAGAGGAGAAAATGAAAGAGACAATGAGTTGACAAATCTGGTTGGAAACAAAAATACTTTTTAGAAATTAAGGGATGGGGATGGTGAGTTACAAGGTTTGAAAGCAAGTCAGAGTCCAAATTTCAGAAAGCTTTTGATACCATGCTTTAAAATTTTCTTGCAGAAATGGGGTATGCACATTAAAAGTAGAATTTTATGAATTTTACTTGACTAGATGACAGACAGAATGCGATTAAAAATTATTCCAAAATTTCTTTTCCTCTCTGAGTGCCAGATACAATTGACAAAAACAAATGAGAGGGAGAGCTGGGTTTGTGTAGAAGAGGAGTCTGTTTTCAGACATTTTGATTTTAAGGTGATAACATGACACTTGAGTGGAAGTGCCCATCACACATTTAAGAGACAAGACCATACTAGGGAGAAGTGGAGAATATTTTGTGAGCCACTTATATAGAAGTTAAAATTGAAAAAGAGTCCAGTATATGTTCTGAGAAGCAGAGAAGAGCTAAAGGCTGAGGACTAAATTTTGCAGAAAATTCTCAGATAAGGAGCTAGAGAAGAAAATTAAGAAAGAAGCATGGTTTTAGGAGTTTCAGGATATTGGTTAGCCTTACCAAAGCCAAAAGGGAAGAAAAGAGTTTAAGAAAAAGAGTAATCACACAGACTCCAAGAAGAGACTAGTGGTTACCAAAGGGAAGGGGTTGTGGAGGGTGGGTGGAGAAGGAGGGAGAAGGGGATTAAAGGGCATTATGATTAACAAACATAATGTAGGGGGGTCACAGGGAAGGCAATATAGCACAGAAGAGACAAGTGGTAACTCTATAGCATCTTACTATGTTGATGGACAGTGACTGCAATGGGGTGGGGGTGGGGACTTGATAATAGGGGTGAATGTAGTAACCACAATGTTGCTCATGTGAAACCTTCATAAGATTGTATATCATTGATACCTTAATAAAAAAAAAGAAAATAATCAAACTATGATAGGAGAGACAGGGGATTTAGTGAGCCAGTTTTAATAGGGTGGTCAGGTACACCACTCATTTGAGAACTTTTTTGTGAAAGGAAAGAGGGCAGTAATCAGGGAAAACCAGTATCAAGCAAAGGGGTTTCCTTATTTTCCCAGAGAAAGGGTTAGGAAGTGTTTGATGTTCATGATTCATGAAAAATATAACTTGGATGATGTATACTCTCAATTGTAATTTTAAATTACCATTCATTCAAAAGATTTGCGCTATTTTTTAAGAACAAAGGACAGAAAATTATATATATAATGCTTTTAGGATAATTCTAGTGCCATTTTAAGTTTCTTTCCCTTAATGCATTCTGCTATGAGTGAACCAGATATTTACTGCCAATTAATCTTAAATTTTTCCTCTCCTGTAGTTTCAGAAGTGTCTAAAAAAAAAAGGGAGATTTGTCATATTTGAATTTTTGCCTTAAATTACAGAAATAGATGAACCATTTTAAGACATCAAGAAATAGGGTAATAAGATAGTAATAAGGCATAATCATAGTTAAATTTTATTGGTTAAAAATCTTGTTTTATTACATAGGCAAAAATCTCCTGAATATAAGCATGAGCAACTTCTTCCTGAACGCATCTCCCCGAGCAAGGGAAACAAAAGCAAAAATGAACTCATGGGACTACATCAAACTAAAAAGTTTCTATACAGCAAAGGACACCATCAACAGAACAAAAAGGCATCCTACAGTATGGGAGAATATATTTGTAAATGACATATCCAACAAGGGGTTAACATCCAAAATATATAGAGAACTTAATACACCTCAACACCCAAAAAGCAAATAACCTGATTAAAAAATGGGCGGAGGATATGAAGAGACAATTCTCCAAAGAAGAAATTCAGGTGGCCATCAGGCACATGAAAAGATGCTCCCATCACTAATTATCAGGGAAATGCAAATAAAAAGCACAATGAGATACCATGTCACACCAGTTAGGATGGCCCGTATCGAAAAGACTAAGAACAACAAATGCTGGTGAGGATGTGGAGAAAGGGGAACCCTCCAACACTGCTTGTGGGAATATAAGATAGTTCAACCATTGTGGAAAGCAATATGGAGGCTCCTCAAAAAACTAAAAATAGAAATACCATTTGACCCGGGAATCCCACTCCTTGGAATTTACCCAAAGAATACAACTTCTCAGATTCAAAAAGACATATGCACCCCTATGTTTATCACAGTACTTTTTACAATAGCCAAGATATAGAAGCAACCTAAGTGTCCATCAGTAGGTGAATGGATAAAGAAGAGGTGGTACATATACACAATGGAATACTATTCAGCCATAAGAAAGAAACAAATCCTACCATTTGCAACAATATGGATGGAGCTGGAGGATATACTCAGTGAAATAAGCCAGGTGGAGAAAGACAAGTGCCAAATGATTTCCCTCATTTGTGGAGTATAACAACAAAGCAAAACTGAAGGAACAAAACAGCATCAGACTCACAGACTCCAAGAAGGGACTAGTGGTTACCAAAGGGGAGGGGTGTGGGAGGGCGGGTGTGGAGGGTGGGAGAAGGGGATTGAGGGGTATTATGTATAGTACACATGGTGTGGGGGATCACAGGGAAAACAGTGTAGCACAAAGAAGGCAAATAGTGAATCTGTGGCATCTTACTATACTAATGGACAGTGACTGCATTGGGATTTGGGTGGGTACTTGATAATATGGGTAACTGTAGTAACCACATTGTTTTTTCATGTGAAACGTTCGTAAGAGTGTATATCAATAATACCTTAATAAAAAAAAATCTTGCTTTATTGTTCTAGCTGCTAACACTGGCAAATCAGTTTGGGATAGAGGGACATTCAATGATGGAGTAATGTACATAAATTTCACAAATCTGACATCTCAGATTCCACTGCATTAGCCCTAACTTTGTACTGTAGGTAAACATTCCATACAGAGAAACTTTGTGCTGAGTTCTTCATATGAAAAAGTAAAAAGGTCAAAAGAGCATAAACTATGACTGATCTACTGAATTATGAAGTTTGTTTCAAAATTAGTTTTAGGAAGTATTTGAATTATTTGCTTTTTTTTAATGACTTTATTTCAACATGTTTATTTCGTTCGATGTCAATTTCTAGAGCAAGGTCAACCTAGACACAAATGAATAATGATGAGACAATCTAGTTTTTCATTCTCTTATTTTGTATTTCAGAAATTATTTGGCCAAATTTTAGTATTTAGGTTTAAAATGCGTTTTTAAAAACCATGGATTATTTGATATATGTAACAGATATTTTGGGATTTCTTATTCTCACAATAAACTTCTTTTGTTGTTTTGTTTTTTTGTGGGGGGGGGATATAAGTAACTGCTTTTCCTGGAGAACTTCTGTTTTCTTTACTTGTTAGGGTTTTTGAGTAGCAAGAAATGTTAGGTTAAAACTTTTGAATTTTTATATACTCTGAAAGCTGATGGATATGTGTGACTACTTACTTTATATAGTCAGATGAGAAATGCATTTTTAATTAAAAATGTATTAATTCAATTAACAAACATTTATTGAGTACTAACTGTATGTGATATGCACTTTTGAGATATAAATATGAATAAAACACAGACCCAAAACTCAAAGAGGTATACTTACACAGATAAGTATATAAATAAAATAACCATAATAATGGTTATGCATATTTAATATGTTGCCCAGACCTAAACCTAATTTTTTTTTGTATTGTTAATGTACAATCACTTGAACAACATTATGGTTACTCGACCCCCTATTATCAAGTCCCCCCACATACCCCACTACAGTCACTGTCCATCAGCATAGTAAGATGCTATAGAATCACTACTTGTCTTCTGTATAAATACTGCCTTCCCTGTGCCCCCCACCCGCCCCACTGCATTACATGTGCTAATTGTAATGCCCCTTTTTCCCCTTCTCCCTCACTTCCCACCCATCCACCCCAGTCCCTTTTCCTTTGGTAACTGTTAGTCCATTCTTGGGTTCTGTGAGTCGGCTGCTGTTTTGTTCCTTCAATTTTTTTCTTTCTTCTTATACTCCACAGATGAGTGAAATCATTTGATACTTGTCTTTCTCTGCCTGGCTTATTTCACTGAGCATAATACCCTCTAGCTCCATCCATGTTGTTGCAAATGGTAGGATTGTTTTCTTCTTATGGCTGAATAATATTCTATTGTGTATATGTACCACATCTTCTTTATCCAGTCATCTACTGATGCACACTTAGGTTGCTTCCATTTCTTGGCTATTGTAAATAGTGCTGTGATAAACATAGAGGTGCATATGTCTTTTTCAAACTGGGCTGCTGCATTCTTAGGGTAAATTCCTAGGAGTGGGATTCTTGGGTCAAATGGTATTTCTATTTTGAGTTTTTTGAGGAACCTCCATACTGCTTTCCACAATGGTTGAACTATTTTACATTCCCACCAGCAGTGTAGGAGGGTTCCCCTTTCTCCACATCTTTGCCATCATTTGTTGTTGTTTGTCTTTTGGATGTTGGCCATCCTAACTGGTGTGAGGTGATATCTCATTGTGGTTTTAATCTGCATTTCTCTGATGATTACCGAAGTGGAGCATCTTTTCATGTGCCTGTTGGCCATCTGAATTTCTTCTTTGGAGAAGTGTCTATTCAGCTCCTCTGCCCATTTTTTAATTGGATTATTTGCTTTTTGTTTGTTGAGGTGTGTGAGTTCTTTATATATTTTGGATGTCAATCCCTTATCAGATATGTCATTTATGAATATATTCTCCCATACTGTAGGATGTCTTTTTGTTCTACTGATGGTGTCCTTTGCTGTACAGAAGCTTTTTGGTTTGATATAACACCTAATGTTTTATATGCTGATTTAATTTACTCTTCACAGCAGTTCTGTGAGATAGGTTCAATAATTATTATACCCATTCTAAATCTCCTACCCCCACCTCCACTTTACAAATATAGAATGATGTACCCAGAGTTTTTGCAGTGGGAACTTGGTCATTGTCACAGAGCTAGTGAGAAGGAAAGCCCAGATTCAAACCAGGTCTCCTTAGCTCTGGAGTCTATGTGTACTCTTATCTATTACGTTCAATAGAAATACGCAGAAAATGCTTGAAACACAAAAAAAGAAACACTTAACCCTGCTTAGAATATATGTCTTGCTACAAAACTGTTAATTAATAGTGTAGAAGAGCCTTCAAACATACATTTAACAGCAAGACTGGCATTTGAAGCAGAAGGAATAGCATGAGAAAAGGCATACGGCAAGTAGTGTTTTGGCTACTGCTGAGAAGATACGTATTTGGAGTGATAGGGAAAGTGGATTAGGAGGCCAAATTGTAATGGGATCTTGTAATGCCATTCTAAAGAGGTTGCCCCTTATTTTGTAGGCAATGAGGGGCCTCCAGAGGTTGTTTTTTTTTTTTTAGGGTTTTATTTTTTTTTCCTGCTCAATATTTATTTATTTTTTTAAAGTTTATTTTGATATCATTAATCTACAATTAAATGAGTAATATTACGGTGATTACACTACCCCCTTCATCAGGTCGCCCCCCACCAACCCCATTACAGTCACTGTCCATCAGCGTAGTGAGATGCCATGGAGTCACTACTTGTCCTCTCTGGGTTGTACAGCCCTCTCCGTGCCCCCCTAACATTACATCTGCTAATTGTAATGTCCCTTTTTCCCCCTTGCCCCTCCCTTCCCACCCATCGTCCCCAGTCCCTTTCCCTTTGGTAACTATTAGTGCATTCTTGGGTTCTGTGAGTCTCCTGCTGTTTTGTTCCTTCAGTTTTTTCCTCAGTTCTTATACTCCACAGATGAGTTAAATCATTTGGTACTTGTCTTTTTCAGCTTGGCTTATTTCACTGAGCATAATACCCTCTAGGTCCATCCATGTTGTTGCAAATGGTAGGATTTCTTTTCTTCTTATGGCTGTATAATTATCCATTGTGTATATGTACCACCTCTTCTTTATCCATTCATCTACTGATGGACACTTAGGTTGCTTCCATTTCTTGACTATTATAAATAGTGCTGCGATAAACATAGGGGTGCATCTGTCTTTTTCAAACTGGGCTGCAACATTCTTAGGGTATATTCCTAGGAGTGGAATTCCTGGGTCAAATGGTATTTCTATTTTGAGTTTTTTGAGGAACCTCCATACTGCTTTCCACAATGGTTGAACTAATTTGCATTCCCACCAGCAGTGTAGGAGGGTTCCCTTTTCTCCACATCCTCGCCAACATTTGTTGTTGTTTGTGTTTTGGATGTTGGCCATCCTCACTGGTGTGAGGTGATATCTCATTGTGGTTTTAATCTGTATTTCTCTGATGATTAGTGATGTGGAGCATCTTTTCATGTGCCTGTTGGCCATCTGAATTTCTTCTTTGGAGAAGTGTCTATTCATGTCCTCCGCCCATTTCTTAATTGGATTATTTGCTCTTTGTTTGTTGAGGTGCGTGAGTTCTTTATATATTTTGGATGTCAACCGCTTATCGGATATGTCATTTATGAATATATTCTCCCATACTGTAGGAAGTCTTTTTGTTCTACTGATGGTGTCCTTTGCTGTACAGAAGCTTTGCAGCTTGATATAGTCCCACTTGTTCATTTTTGCTTTTGTTTCCCTTGCCCGGGGAGATATGTTCATGAAGAAGTTGCTCATGTTTATGTCCAAGAGATTTTTGCCTATGTTTTTTTCTACGAGTTTTATGGTTTCATGACTTACATTCAGGTCTTTGATCCACCTTGAGTTTACCTTTGTGTATGGGGCTAGACAGTAGTCCAGTTTCATTCTCTTACATGTAGCTGTCCAGTTTTTCCAACACCAGCTGCTGAAGAGGCTGTCATCTCCCCATTGTATATCCAAGGCTCCTTTATCAAACATTAATTGACTGTATATGTTTGGGTTAATGTTTGGATTTTCTATTCTGTTCCACTGGTCTGTGGGTCTGTTTTTGTGCCAATACCAAATTGTCTTGATTACTGTGGCTTTGTAGTAGAGCTTGAAGTCAGGGAGCGTAATTCCCCCTGTTTTATTCCTCCTTCTCAGGATTGCTTTGGCTATTCGGGGTCTTTTGTGGTGCCATATGAATTTTAGAATTATTTGTTTGAGTTCATTGAAGAAAGCTGTTTAGTAGTTTGATAGGGATTGCGTTGAATCTGTAGATTGCTTTGGGTAATATAACCATTTTGACAATATTTATTCTTCCTAGCCAAGAGCATGGGATGCATTTCCATTTGTTAGTGTCCTCTTTAATTTCTCTTAGGAATGTCTTGTAGTTTTCAGAGTACAGGTCTTTCACTTCGTTCGTTAGGTTTATTCCTAGGTATTTTATTCTTTTTGATGCAATTGTGAATGGAATTGTTTTTCTGATTTCTCTTTCTGTTAGTTCATCGTTAGTGTATAGGAAAGCAACAGATTTCTGTGTGTTAATTTTTTAACCTGCAACTTTGCTGAATTCAGATATTACTTCTAGTAGTTTTGGAGTGGAGTCTTTAGGGTTTTTTATGTACAATATCGTGCCATCTGCAAATAGTGACAATTTGACTTCTTCTTTACCAATCTGGATGCCTTATATGGCTTTGTTTTGTCTGATTGCCGTGGCTAGGACCTCCAATACTATGTTGAATAACAGTGGAGAGAGTGGGCTTCCCTGTCTTGTTCCCGATCTTAGATGAAAAGCTTTCAGCTTCTCGCCTTTCAGTATGATGTTAGCTGTGGGTTTGTCATGTATGGCCTTTATGATGTTGAGGTACTTGCCCTCTATACCCATTTTGTTGAGAGTTTTAATCATGAATGGATGCTGAATTTTGTCAAATGCTTTTTCAGCATCTATGGAGATGATCATGTGGTTTTTGTTCTTCTTTTTGTTAATGTGGTGGATGATGTTGATGGGTTTTCGAATGTTGTACCATCCATGCATCCCTGGGATGAATCCCACTTGGTCATGGTGTATGATCCTCTTGATATATTTTAGAATTCGGTTTGCTAATATTTTGTTGAGTGTTTTTGCATCTACGTTCATCAGGGATATTGGACTGTAATTTTCTTTTTTGGTGAGGTCTCTGCCTGGTTTTTGGTATTAGAGTGATGCTGGCTTCATAGAATGAGTTTGGAAGGATTCCCTCCTCTTCTATTTTTTGGAAAACTTTAAGGAGAATGGGTGTTATTTCTTCTGTATATGTCTGGTAGAATTTAGAGGTGAATCCATCTGGTATGGGGGTTTTGTTCTTGGGTAGTTTTTTGATTACCGCTTCAATTTCGTTGCTGGTGATTGGTCTGTTTAGTTTTTCTGTTTCTTGTTTGGTCAGTTTTGGAAGGTTGTATTTTTCTAAAAGTTGTCCATTTCTTCTAGGTTTTCCAGCTTGTTAGCATATAGATTCTCATAGTATTCTCTTATAATCCTTTGTATTTCTGTGGGATCCGTCCTGATTTTTCCTTTCTCATTTCTGATTCTGTTTATCTGTGTAGATTCTGTTTTTCTCTTAATGAGTCTGGCTAGGGGTTTATCTATTTTGTTTATTTTTTCAAAGAACCAGCTCTTGGTTTCATTTTTTTTCTATTGTTTTGTTCTTCTCAATTTTATTTATTTCTTCTCTGATCTTTATTATGTCCAGAGATTTTTTTTAATGCTTTTTATTTATTTGTTTTTTATTTTGCCGTTATTAATATACAATTACATGAGCAACAATATGGTTATTAGAATCCCCTATTATCAAGTCCCCATCACATACCCCATTGCCGTCACTGTCCATCAGCGTACTAGGATGTTATAGAATCACTACTTATCTTCTCTGTGTTATACTGCCATCCCCATATCCCTCCACCCCCGCTACATTATGTGTGCTAATTGTAATAGCCCTTTTTCCCCCTTATCCCTCCTTCCCACCCATCTTCCCCCATCCCTTTCCCTTTGGTAACTCTTAGTCCATTCTTGGATTCTGTGAGTCTACTCTTTTGTTCCTTCAGTTTTTTCTTTGTTCTTATGCTCCACAGATGAGTGAGATCATTTGATACTTGGTTTTCTCTGCCTGGCTTATTTCACTGAGCATAATACCCTCTAGGTCCATCCATGTTGTTGCAAATGGTAGGATTTGTTTTCTTCTTATGGCTGAATAATATTCCATTGTGTATATGTACCACATCTTCTTTATCCATTCATCTACTGATGGACACTTAGGTTGCTTCCATTTCTTGGCTATTGTAAATAGTGCTGCCATAACCATAGGGGTGCATATGTCTTTTTCAAACTGGGCTCCAGCATTCTTAAGGTAAATTCCTGGGAGCGGAATTCCTTGGTCAAATGTTATTTCTATATTGAGTTTTTTGAGGAATCTCCATACTGCTTTCCACAATGGTTGAACTATTTTACATTCCCACCAGCAGTGTAGGAGGGTTCCCCTTTCTCCACATCCTCCCCAACATCTGTTGTTTGTCTTTTGGATGGTGGCCATCCTAACTGGTGTGAGGTGATATCTCATTGTGGTTTTAATTTGCTTTTCTCTGATGACTAGTGATGTGGAGCATCTTTTCATGTGCCTGTTGGCCATCTGAATTTCTTCTTTGAAGAAGTGTCTTTTCAGCTCCTCTGCCCATTTTTTAACTGGCTTATTTGGTTTTTGTTTGTTGAGGTGCATGAGCTCTTTTTATAATTTGGATTTCAACCCCTTATCGGATATGTCATTTATGAATATATTCTCCCATACTGTAGGATCTCTTTTTGTTCTGATGATATCCTTTGCTGTACAGAAGGTTTTCAGCTTGATATAGTCTTACTTGTTCATTTTTGCTTTGTTTCCTTTGCCCAGGGAGATATGTTCATGAAGAAGTTGCTCATGTTTATGTCCAAGAGATTTTTGCCTATATTTTTTTCTAAGAGTTTTATGGTTTCATGACTTATGTTCAGGTCTTTGATCCATATTGAGTTTGCTTTTGTGTATGGGGTTAGACAGTAATCCAGTTTCATCTCTTACATGTAACTGTCCAGTTTTGCCAACACCAGCTGTTGAAGAGGCCGTCCTTTCCCTATTATATATCCACGACTCCTTTATAGTATATTAATTGACCATGTATGCTTGGGTTGATATCTGGGATCTCTATTCTGTTCCACTGGTCTATGGGTCTGTTCTTGTGCCGTACCAAATTGTCTTGATTACTGTGGCTTTGTAGTAGAGCTTGAAGTCAGGGAGCGTAATTCCCCCTGCTTTATTCTTCCTTCTTAGGATAGCTTTGGCTATTCGGGGTCTTTTGTGGCTCCATATGAATTTTAGAACTATTTGCTCTTGTTCATTGAAGAATGCTCTTGGTATTTTGATAGGGATTACATAGAATCTGTAGATTGCTTTAGGCAGGATGGCCATTTTGACAATATTAATTCTTCCTACCCAAGAGCATGGGATGGATTTCCATTTATTACTGTCTTAATTTCTCTTAAGTGTGTCTTGTAGTTTTCAGGGTATAGGTCTTTCACTTCCTTAGTTAGGTTTATTCCTAGGTATTTTATTCTTTTTGATGCGAGTGTCAGTGGAATTGTTTTCTGATTTCTCTTTCTGCTAGTTCATCATTAGTGTATAGGAATGCCCTCCAGAGGTTTTTAAACAGAATAATTGCATGCTCAAAACTGTATTTTATAAAGACGGCTTAGGCACGGTGGAGTGGAAGGGGAGGCCCTAGAGAAAAGGAAATAATTTAGGAGGATATTGGCAGTATTTCTTATGAAAATAATTAGGGTGTAGACTAGGAAATGAGAGATCAAATATGAACATTTCAGAGAGAAACTCAACAGGACTCTGGCAGCACAAACTGCAGTCATACAAATGTAATCATACTTGTTTATCAAGCTTTGTGATCTTGGGCAAGTTATTGAACTTTACCGAGTCTCTGTTTCTTCATCTGTTAATTGGGAAATAATGGTATGTACTTCATTGGGTTGTGGAGATTAAATGAGATAACAGTGAACATAACTGCTATCACTTGAGAGCTTAGCATTATTTATGACCATTAAATCGAGTAATCACAGCGAGAGTAGACCTCAAAGTTACAAGGTAAAATGGTGAGACAGGCTAGATTATTAGCCAAGATAGAAAAGGGGAAAGCGGAAGTTTGAAGAGCAGCCAGGGAAAACATGGAAAAGTAAGTTCACTTTGTCATGTTATATGTGAGGAGGTCAGGAATTGGTTAATATAAGTGCTTAGAAAAGCATTTGGTTATTGTTGGTCAATATATTGGCTCATAGTAATCAATTGTGGGTAAAATTGGGGTATTTCCAGAATCTCTTGCTTGGCCTTACTGCATCTCCATATCAATAGCTATTTCCAAGGGGTGGGGCGAAGTAGTCCATCTCCATATCAATAGGTAATTACAAGGGCGAATGAAGGCATATCTGGACCAGAGAGGTTGGGTGGGGTCCCTTTTTAGGAAATAAATGGGTTTCTCCCACTTTGTTTCTCCCTTTGACTGATTTCAGTTTCAAAGGTATTTTGCCCCAAGATTTTCCCCCTAGAGTTACATCTGGCGGTAGTCAGCAGGACTTCTGAACCCAAAATCTGTCTACATGGATGCGACCCTTGGGTGGCCTACCCCTAGAGATGGTGGAGAGATGCCCGTAACTCCTCCTGTGGATGGTGGGGAGGCTCCAGTAGCTGCAGCAGTAGAGGGTACAGCTTTACCTGGGGGACCTCTATCTGTGGGGCTTCCCACTGGGGAGCCCCTAGTGGGGAATTGGTCTAGGTTAAAGCACCTCCTAGAGGGGTGGGGCTTTCTCCAGAATTGGGGAAGGGTCGAGACACGGGATGTGTGGAATTAGCCCTCTGTGAGATAGAAGACTGCATAGAGGCCCTGAGTGGCCGTGTAGCAGCCGGGATTGTGAGATGTCTTTTCCTCGAGATAGTAGAAAGTGTTATTGAGGAGAGAGAGAGACTTCAGCAGGAGAGAGACACATTTCGGCATCACTTGGAGGAGCTGGGCAATGACCTATGGGGTGCCTTTAAGGAAGAGAAGCAGTTATTGAGAATACAGGTCATGCTCCTGGAAGATATGTTAGCAGGAGCGAGGGAGGAGACATTAGGAGAATCCGTATTGCAGGAGGCCATGAGGGAGGGGGAAGAAAGAACAGTGCCTTCAGCCCTGGAGATGAAAGAGGAAATGTTGGGAGAGGCTGAGAGGGTGGGGCCGAGGGCTCATCTCTTGCGAGGCCACTTCCCGAGGCACCAGCCTCTCCTATATTAGAGGCTGCCCAGTTGTAATTAAGAAAATAAAAACGCAACAACTTCAGGCTCCTCAAGGAGGAGCCACCCCCTCCCCAGGTTGTGGAGCACTCCATGCTCCGCCTCTATACCCAGGATGAGCTGGTGGACATGAGTACCCAGTTTTGGCAGAAGCCATCGGAACCTCGGCCTACATGGCTTTTACATTTCTGGGATATGGGGGTGGAAAACATTGTTATGTTGGGTTCTGAATGAGTAGACTGGTTTCCCTGATGACTCACCCTTCCCTTTGGCAGTGGTTGCAAAGGGCCTGTCACATCTCAGGGAATTGGGCGCTTCTGCATTGGATGACAGCAGCCACCAGGGCAGTTTGGCCTAATCAGGGTGATTTACCATACCCACCAGCAGGCAAAAGTATGCAGAGCTCCAGCAGGCATTACGGGAGCTGGGCATGGAAAATATCATCTATAATATGGACCTCCAGGGCCCTGATGAGGAGCTGTTCACCATAGGAATGAGAAATCTGGTGCCCCATACAGCTGCCCCATCTCTCTTTGGGTCCCTAGTGACTATTCTTGCCCCCCACATAGGGCAAGCCATAACTGAGGCTACTTGTTACTTTAGCAGATCTGAGGAAGGTTGAAACAATAAGAGCACCGAAGGGAGGGAGTATGGGCTATGACTGAAAGGAGAGGTGCAAAGGGCCCCATGAAGGTATCAAGGACCCAGATGGGGGTTGATTTGATAAGGCTGGTACAGTGAAAAAAAAAACTTGATTGGCAACCCAATAGGGTATTGTTAGAACTGTGGCACCAATTAAAGCCAGAGCAGCAGTTCCAGGTGCTGAGGTCCAGGATGCAGAAGCCAGAGGCAAAGGCCCATGTCTGGCCTGTGTCCCTGCAAGACTTCCTGGGGGACAGTACTCAGGATCCATCTGAGCCCTCACCCCTGCAGGAGGACGATTGGGCGTCGCGGTTTGACTGAGGGGGAGGTTCAAGGCCCCCATCTTGGGGGATGTGGTGGGGACCAGAGGCCACATGTAGAATTACCAATTCATTGGTCCCCTGTGAATGTACAATGTGTCCTGGCACTGGTGGACACAGGAGCTGAATATTGTTTGATTTATGGCAACCCTGAGTGTTTTCCTGGGACCCCTGCTGTGATAAATGGCTATGGGGGTAAGGCAGTTAGAGTGAAGAAAACCCAAATCCCATTGGGGATAGGGCGTTTACCCCCAAAGGAGTATACTATGTACATTTCTCCCATCCCTAAAAATATTTTTGGGGTAGATATCCTGCAGGGCCTGTGGTTACAGACCACTGCAGGTAAGTTCAGACTGAGGGTATGTGTGGTAAAAGCAGTTCTGAGGGGACATGCTAACCACCCACCTGTAGCTCTGCCTATACCTCGGCGAGTAACAAATACTAAGCAGTATAAATTGCCTGGGGGGCATGAGGAAATTGGAGAAACTCTACAGGAGTTGGAGAAGGTGGGCATCATGAAGCCTACTCATAGTCCTTTTAATTCCCCAGTGTGGCCAGTGAAAAAGCCAGATGGCTCCTGGTGTATGACTGTGGATTACAGGGAATTGAATAAAATCACACCCCCTTTGCATGCTGCAGTCCCCTCTATAGTAGCCCTTGCAGACTCCCTTAGTCATGAACTAGGGACATATATTGTGGACCTTGCTAATGCTCTCTTCTCTACTGACATAGCATAGGAAAGTCAGGACAGTTTGCTTTCCCGTGGGAAGGCCGGCCATGGACATTCACTGTCCTTCTACAGAGATACCTCCACAGTCCCACCATTTGTCATGGGCTTGTAGCCCAGAACTTGGCCACATGGAGAAAACTGCAAACAATGCGGCTGTATCACTACATTGATGATACCATGCTCATGTCTGATTCTCTTGCAGATTTAGAAGGGGCAGTTCCTAGACTGCTGCAACATCTACAGGGAGAAAGGATGGGCTGTGAACAGCACCAAGGTTCAGGGACCTGGTTTGTCTGTAAAATTCTTGGGGGTTGTCTGGTCGGGTAAACTAGTTATCCTAGAAGCAGTCATAGATCCAGGCTTTCCCCACCCCTACCACTGTGGCAGTATTACAAGAGTTTTTGGGTCTTTTGGGCTACTGAAGAACGTTTATCCTGCATTTGGCACAAGTTCTGAAGCCCTTATACCGGCTGGTATGAAAGGGCATCAGGTGGGACTGGGATGAGACAAGTGCAGCTGCTTTTACTGCTGCTAAGCCAGCAGTGAAGGCCATACAGGCCTTGAGTGCAATGAACTCATCAAGGCCCTGTGAGCTCGATGTTCATGTAACCAAAGATGGTTATGGATGGGGTCTTTGGCAGCAGCTTGAATGGACTCGCCAACCTATTGGATTCTGGTCACAACTATGGGAAGGAGGACAGTTTTGTACACCTTGATAGAGAAGCAACTGGCTGCTATGTACCACACCTTGCTGGCTACGGAGCCCATCACCAGAACAACTTGAACCAAAGTAATAACCACCCATCCCATTGTGGGGTGGGTGCAAGACTGGACCCAAAGGCCATGGAGTGGCGTGGCACAGACACCTACAGTGGCCAAATGGGGTGCATATTTACAGCAGTACAGTGCCCTCTGTACTATCCCCTTAAGTGGAGAACTCCAGCACTTATTGGGGCCAGTAACGTATACCAGTGGAAAGCAGGAAGAACTTGCTTTTGAGCCATTGGTAGACGAGAGTCCTTATCAGGAGGGAAAAGCCCCTATACCTGAAGATGCTTGTTATACAGATGGCTCCAGTCATGGGCAGCCCCAGAAGTGGAGGGCTATGGCTTTCCATCCTAAGACTGAGACGTTACAGATGGATGGAGAGGGAAAGAGCAGTCAATGGGCTGAGTTGCAGGCAGTGTGGCTCGTGATCACCCAGGAGCCTTCCCCCATAGTTTTCTGCACTGACAGCTGAGCCTTCTATTGGGGCTTGACCCTGTGGCTACCAACATAGTACAATGCCAACTGGATGGTTGATCATTGGCCCTTTTGGGGGCAAGAGTTGTGGCAAGACCTATGGGCCTCTGGTCAGACTAAGACTGTTACTATATATCAGGTGACTGGTCATGTGCCTTTGGCATCCCCAGGGAATGATGAAGCGGACACACTGGCCCAGGTGCATTGGCTAGAAGGAAAGCCTGCCTCTGATGTAGCCTAGTGGTTACATCAGCATTTGTTGCACATGGGGCAAAAGACAATGTGGGCTGTAGCCCATTGGTGGGGCTTGCCGTTGACTTTTGAAGAATTCAGCATAGCCCAGAAGGAATGTCTTGTGTGTTCTAAGAAGGACTTTTACCAAGTCCCACAGCAACATGGGACAATAGTAAAGGGTCAATACCCCTTGTCAGGTGGCAGATAGACTACACTGGGCCTCTGCCCATATCAGGATATCGTTATGCTATGACTTGTGTGGACACAGCTACTGGCCTGTTGGTTGCTTTTCCCGCATGTCATACAGATCAGCAAAGCACCAAAAGGGGCCTAGAGCATCTCTTTGTAGCCTATGGCTGGCCACAGTTGATTGAGAGCAATCAAGGCACCCACTTTACTGGACATGCATTTCAAGAATGGGTGTGGCAATTAGGAATAAAGTGGAAGTTTCATGTACCATTTTACCCTACCAGGGTGGGCATGATAGAGAGTTACAGTGGTTTGTTGAAATCTGGCCTGATGTCAGACAATAGTAGTCTACAGGGCTTTTCAGTTTGTTTATGGACAGTGCTACAGCATTTGAATGAAAAGCCCCAAAGAGGAGCCTTGAGCCCTGTGGATATACTATCATACATTGCTGCCTCTCCTAT
>JAVSCE010001570.1:0-24907 GCA_032199065.1 Smutsia gigantea | reverse complement strand
GCCCTTAGAAGCTGTTCTGACTCAGGGAAATTCACTCCGCCTCTAATTGCCTGGTTTCCTCATCAGGGATACAGGGATAAAAAGAGTCTCTCCCTCATAGGGTTGTGGGCAAGCCAGGCATGGAAGGTCCTTGACACAATGTCTGCAGTGAATTAAACCCTCAAAAAGCCGTAGCAGCTATTAATCCATACAATAACTTGGAGGTAGGCATTAATAGCTCCATTTTACAGATGAAAAGACATCCTTGGTCTTATTTTGTATTTGCATCAGCTACAGACTCTCCAGCATTTCCTACACCAGAGCCCCTGAGGACTCATCACTGCCCCAAGGAATGGCACCAGGGACGAGCTGAATAGGCCCCTGAAACACATCCCCTGCGTGCCCGCAGCTGTGAAAACGCCATAGGATGCCCCTTCCCCTGGTCTGCAGGCCCAGGGTCTGGGGGTCATCTGGGAGCCTTGGAATAAAGCTGCTTATAACCAAGAGCGCCTCGGATTTTTCCATTTTCCATTTCATTGCTAAGCTACGACCCCTTCCAAGGCCACCACTGCCCTCCTCTCTTCCTTTGCAAATCGGACTTTTTGGACCCAGGTCAAACATCCCTCCTCCAAGGAGCCTTTCCTGATCTCTCCACCCCGTAATGAGTTTTCTATCCTTTGGCCTTTGAGGGAAAGGAGGAAGTTTTGGGCTGATATTTCTGAGCTCCCTCCAAGTGCCAAGTTCTTTTCTTACGCAAATCATTTCTTTTTTTTAATATGAATTATTTTATTATCATTAATTTACAATTACATGTGCAATATTATGATTATTAAACTACCCCTTCATCAGGTCCCGCCACCAACCCCATTACAGTCACTGTCCATCAGCGTAGTGAGATGCTATAGAATCACTACTTGTCTTCTCTGAGTTGTACTGCCCTCCCCGTGCCCCCCCAACATTACATCTGCTAATCGTAATGCCCATTTTTCCCTCTTATCCCTCCCTTCCTGCCCATTTTCCCCAGTCCATTTCCCTTTGGTAACTATTAGTCTGTTCTTGGGTTCTGTGAGTCTGCTGCTGTTTTGTTCCTTCAGTATTTTTTCTTTGTTCTTATACTCCACATATGAGTGAAATCATTTGATACTTGTCTTTTTCGGCTTGGCTTATTTCACTGAGCATAATACCCTCTAGCTCCATCCATGTTGTTGCAAATGATAGGATTTGTTTTCTTCTCATGGCTGAATAATATTCCATTGTGTATATGTACCACATCTTCTTTATCCATTCATCTACTGATGGACACTTAGGTTGCTTCCATTTCTTGGCTATTGCAAATAGTACTGCGATAAACATAGGGGTGCATCTGTCTTTTTCAAATTGGGTTGCTGCAGTCTTAGGGTAAATTTCTAGGAGTGGAATTCCTGGATCAAATGGTATTTCTATTTTGAGTTTTTTGAGGAACCTCCATACTGCTTTCCACAATGGTTGAACTAATTTGCAGTCCCACTAGCAGTGTAGGAGGGTTCCCTTTTCTCCACATCCTCGCCAACATTTGTTGTTCTTTGTGTTTTGGATGTTGGCCATCCTCACTGGTGTGAGGTGATATCTCATTGTGGTTTTAATTTGCATTTCTCTAATGATTAGCGATGTGGAGCATCTTTTCATGTGCCTGTTGGCCATCTGAATTTCTTCTTTAGAGAAGTGTCTATTCATGTCCTCTGCCCATTTCTTAATTGGATTATTTGCTTCTTGTTCGTTAAGGTGCGTGAGTTCTTTATATATTTGGAACGTCAACCCCTTATCAGATACGTCATTTATGAATATATTATCCCATATTGTAGGATGTCTTTTTGTTCTACTGATGGTGTCCTTTGCTGTACAGAAGCTTTTCAGCTTGATATAGTCCCACTTGTTCATTTTTGCTTTTGTTTCCTTGCCCAGGGAGATATGTTCATGAAGAAGTTGCTCATGTTTATGTCCAAGAGATTTTTGCCTATGTTTTTTTCTAAAAGTTTTATGGTTTCGTGACTTACATTTAGGTCTTTGATCCACCTTGAGTTTACCTTTGTGTATGGGGCTAGACAGTAGTCCAGTTTCATTCTCTTACATGTAGCTGTCCAGTTTTTCCAACACCAGCTGCTGAAGAGGCTGTCATCTCCCATTGTATATCCAAGGCTCCTTTATCAAATATTAATTGACTGTATA
This sequence comes from Smutsia gigantea, assembly GCA_032199065.1. Lineage (NCBI taxonomy): Eukaryota > Metazoa > Chordata > Mammalia > Pholidota > Manidae > Smutsia > Smutsia gigantea. The sequence continues at coordinate 22,723 of JAVSCE010001570.1, read as the reverse complement.
TGTTTGGGTTAATGTTTGATTTTCTATTCTGTTCCACTGGTCTGTGGGTCTGTTTTTGTGCCAATACCAAATTGTCTTGATTACTGTGGCTTTGTAGTAGAGCTTGAAGTCAGGGAGTGTAATTCCCCCTGTTTTATTCCTCCTTCTCAGGATTGATTTGGCTATTCGGGGTCTTTGTGGTTCCATATGAATTTTAGAATTATTTGTTCCAGTTCATTGAAGAAAGCTGTTGGTAGTTTGATAGGGATTGCATTGAATCTGTAGATTGCTTTGGGTAGTATAGCCATTTTGATAATATTTATTCTTCCTAGCCAAGAGCATGGGATGCATTTCCATTTGTTAGTGTCCTCTTTAATTTCTCTTAGGAATGTCTTGTAGTTTTCAGGGTACAGGTCTTTCACTTCCTTCGTTAGGTTTATTCCTAGGTATTTTATTCTTTTTGATGCAATTGTGAATGGAATTGTTTTTCTGATTTCTCTTCTGTTAGTTCATCATTAGTGTATAGGAAAGCAACAGATTTCTGTGTGTTAATTTTGTATCCTGCAACTTTGCTGAATTAAGATATTAGTTCTAGAAGTTTTGGAATGGAGTCTTTAGGGTTTTTTATGAACAGTATCATGTCATCTGCAAATAGTGACAATTTGACTTCTTCCTTACCAATCTGGATGCCTTGTATGTCTTTGTTTTGTCTGATTGCTGTGGCTAGGACCTCCAGTACTATGTTGAATAACAGTGGAGAGAGTGGGCATCCCTGTCTTGTTCCCGATCTTAGATGAAAAGCTTTCAGCATCTGGCCGTTAAGTATGATGTTAGCTGTGGGTTTGTCGTATATAGCCTTTATGATGTTGAGGTACTTGCCGTCTATACCCATTTTGTTGAGAGTTTTAATCAGGAATGGATGCTGAATTTTGTCAAATGCTTTTTCAGCATCTATGGAGATGATCATGGGGTTTTTGTTCTTCCTTTTGTTGATGTGGTGGATGATGTTGATGGATTTTCGAATGTTGTACCATCCTTGCATCCCTGGGATGAATCCCACTTGATCATGGTGTATGATCCTCTTGATGTATTTTTGAATTCGGTTTGCTAATATTTTGTTGAGTATTTTTGCATCTACGTTCATCAGGGATATTGGTCTGTAATTTTCTTTTTTGGTGAGGTCTTTGCCCGGTTTTGGTATTAGAGTGATGCTGGCTTCATAGAATGAGTTTGGAAGTATTCCCTCCTCTTCTATTTTTTGGAAAACTTTAAGGAGAATCGGTGTTATTTCTTCTCTATATGTCTGGTAGAATTCAGAGGTGACTCCATCAGGCCCGGGGGTTTTGTTCTTGGGTAGTTTTTTGATTACCAATTCGATTTCGTCACTGGTGATTGGTCTGTTTAGTTTTTCTGTTTCTTGCTTGGTCAGTCTTGGAAGGTTGTATTTTTCTAAGAAGGTGTCCATTTCTTCTATGTTTTCCAGCTTGTTAGCATATAGAGTCTCATAATATTCTCTTATAATTCTTTGTATTTCTGTGGGGTCCCTCGTGATTTTTCCTTTCTCATTTCTGATTGTGTTTATGTGTGTAGATTCTCTTTTTCTCTTAATTAGTCTGGCTAGGGGTTTATCTATTTTGTTTATTTTTTCAAAGAACCAGCTCTTGGTTTTATTGATTTTTTCTATTGTTTTATTCTTCTCAATTTTATTTATTTCTTCTCTAATCTTTATTATGTCCCTCCTTCTGGTGACTTTGGGCCTCATTTGTTCTTCTTTTTCCAATTTCAGTAATTGTGTCTTTAGACTATTCATTTGGGAATGTTCTTCCTTCTTTAAATAGGCCTGGATTGCAATATACTTTCCTCTTAGACCTGCCTTTGCTGCGTCCCACAGAAGTTGTGGCTTTGTGTTGTTGTTGTCATTAGTCTCCATATATTCTTTGATTTCTGTTTTGATTTGGTCGTTAACCCATTGATTAATTAGAGTGTTGTTAAGTCTCCATGTATTTGTGAGCCTTTTTGATTTCTTTCTAAAATTTATTTCTAGTTTTATACCTTGGTGATCTGAGAAGTTGGTTGGTAGGATTTCAATATTTTTGAAATTACTGAGGTTCTTTTTGTGGCCTAGTATGTGGTCTATTCTGGAAAATGTTCCATGTGCACTTGAGAAGAATGTATATCCTGTTGCTTTTGGGTGTAGAGTTCTGTAGATGTCTGTTAGGTCCATCTGTTCTAGTGTGTTGTTCAGTGCCTCTGTGTCTTTACTTATTTTCTGTCTGGTTCATCTGTCCTCTGGAGTGAGTGGTGTGTTGAAGTCTCCTAAGATGAATGCATTGCTGTCTATTTCCTCCTTTAATTCTGTTAGTATTTGTCTCACATATACTGGCACGCCTGTGTTGGGTGCATATATATTTATAATGGTTCTATCTTCTTGTTGGACTGACCCCTTTATCATTATGTAATGTCCTTCTTTATCCTTTGGTACTTTCTTCGTTTTGAAGTCTATTTTGTCTGATACAAGTACTGCAACACCTGCTTTTTTCTCTTTGTTGTTTGCATGAAATATCTTTTTCCATCCCTTCACTTTTAGTCTGTGTATATCTTTGGATTTGAGGTGAGTTTCTTGTAGGCAGCATATAGATGGGTCTTGCTTTTTTATCCATTCTGTTACTCTGTGTCTTTTGATTGGTGCATTCAGTCCATTTACATTTAGGGTGATTATGGATAGATATGTACTTATTGCCATTGCTGGCTTTAGATTCGTGGTTACCAAGGGTTCAAGGGTTGCTTCTTTACTATCTAACAATCTAACTTAACTTTCTTCTTAAGTTATTGTAAACACTGTCTGATGTTTCTTTATTTGTCTCCCTTCTTATTCCTCCTCCTCCATTCTTTCTATAATAGGTGTTTTATTCTTTGCCTTTAGTTACTATTTAGATGGTGTGCTTTCTTTGCTGTGATTTTATTTTCTCTGGTGACATCTTTTTAGCCTTAGGTGTGCTTCCATCTAGAGCAGTCCATTTAAGATATCCTGTAGTGGTGGTTTATGAGAGGCAAACTCTCTCAACTTTCGTTTGTCTGGAAATTGTTTAATCCCTCCATCATATTTAAATGATAATCGTGCTGGATACAATATTCTTGGTTCCAGGCCCTTCTGTTTCATAACGTTAAATATATCATGCCATTCTCTTCTGGCCTGTAAGGTTTCTGTTGAGAAGTCTGATGATAGTCTGATGGGTTTTCCTTTGTAGGTGATCTTTTTCTCTCTCTAGCTGCCTTTAATACCCTGTCTTTATCTTTGATCTTTGCCATCTTAATTATTATGTGTCTTGGTGTTGTCTTCCTTGGGTCCCTTGTGTTGGGAGATCTGTGAGCTTCGGTGGACTGCGAGACTACTTCCTTCCCCAGCGAGGGAAAGTTTTCAGCAATTATTTCTTCAAAGACACTTTCTATCCCTTTTTCTCTCTCTTCTTCCTCTGGTACTCCTATAATGCGAATATTGTTCCGTTTGGATTGGTCACACAGTTCTCTTAATATTCTTTCATTCCTAGAAATCCTTTTATCTCTCTCTGCCTCAGCTGCTCTGTACTCCTGTTCTCTGTTTTCTATTCCATTAACAGTCTCTTGCATCTCATCCATTCTGCTGTTAAGCCCGTCAATCGCTTGTCTGATTTCTGCATTGTCTTTCCTCAGTTCCCTCACTTCCTCCCTCAGCTCTTGCACATTTCTCTGTAGGTCCATCAGCATGGTTATGACTTTTATTCTGAATTCTTTTTCAGGAAGACTGCATTTCCATCCCTTCAGACTCCCTCTCTGGGGTTGTCTGGTTGATTTTGGTCTGAACCATATTCCTCTGTCTTTTCATGGCTATAGAATTGGTCACTGATAGTTGCCACGTATGTCAGCTGGGCTCTTTAAGACTTTAAAAAGAGAAGAAAAAAAAGAGAAAAAAAAGAAAAAAGAAGAAAGAAAGAAAGAAAATAAAGAAAAAAGAAAGAAAAGAAAAAAGATAAAACAAAAAAAACAAAAAAAAAGCCCACCGGATGTAGATTCTGTGGGAATGCTGTAGGTGGCGCTATTGCCCCCACTATTCCACAGCTGTGACTGCGCTGCTCCGCAGGGCCCTTTATCGCTCTGGCAGGGGTGGGAACGAATAGGAGGCTGTTGATCTCAGTGAGAAGTGTTAAGTATGGCTATGCTTCCTCAGTCGCCAGCTAAGGCGTCTGAAACTCCCCAGGACTCCCAGCCTGCTAGGCTGAGTGTGCCGGGCGATCCGGCTCCTCTGCTGGGCTCCTGTCTCTTTAAGACCGCTGAAGAGAGCCCACGCTTTTTTTTTTTCCTTCCCGGGAGCTGGCTGCAAGGACCCAGGTGCGTTCCCCGCTCAGATTCTGCCCCTCTGTCTCTCCAATCTTCGCTGCACTGCGCAATTTGGGTCAGCGCTCCCCGCGCATATCACCGGGGCTGGCTACTTCGCGGGGTGTACTTCCACTCCTTCCCGGCTCTGAATCCTCTCCTCCCGCCGGTGCGCTGGGGTGGGGGAGGGCTCGGGTCCCGCCGGGTCGCGGCTCCGTATCTTACCCGCCTCTTGGGGTGCCGAGTCCTCTTGTGTGTAGCTGCACGCTGTGCGCTTTCCTGTGTATTCTCGTCTCTCTTTTAGGAATAGATGTATTTGCTGTGTTTTCGTAGATAAATATAGTGTTGGGAGGAGATTTCTGCCGCCCTGCTCACACCACCATCTTCCAAGGTTAGGGGAATTTAATAAAAAGTAGAAGTCCAGTTTGACTCATGTTTTCTTCCTGTTTAGTCACATTACATTTGCTTAGCTTTTAGCTTGACTTTATTCCAAGAACATTCTCTTGTGGCAAGGAGATCTGAGAGGTAAGGTCACTTCCAATCAGCATTCTTCATTTCTACTTTGACTCATGTAGCCACTGAGTTTGTCTTGGGCACCATGTTATTCCTACATATTATCCCTTTGAGACAGAAACTGTCATCCCCACCTCATATTGAAGAAACTGAGACCCAGCGGGCTTAAGGCACTTGCATGAGAGCTTGCAGCTGGTAAAACGTGAGTAGGTAGGTACGGCCGATTCCTGGATTGTTCACTAAACTCCCTTCCTTCCCATATGATGAAGCCACCCAGTCAAGTGTCCTATCACAGCCTTAGTAACTTGGCTCAGCAATCAGTGTGCCTGGGCTGAGGTACTGCCTCCATTTACCAGCTAGGGGACTTCAGGTGAGTTTTATTTAAGTTCTCCGTGCCTCCATTTCCTCATCAGTAAAATGGGAAAAGTGAAAAGTGTTGTCTTCCTTATAAGGTTGCTTGTGAGAAACAAACAGTATGATGCATGTAAAATGTTTAGGGAAGTTCCTGGCACTCAATAAAAGGGGCCATCACGGTTATCGCTAATGGGTTCTGAGAAGATAGTGGGGACCAGCTTGACGTCAATTACACTCTCACTCACCCAGCACCTCAAGGGGAATGCCGCCAGAGGTGGTCTGGTCCAAGACATGGTATCACAGAGGCGGACACTGAGGACCAGAAAGGTGAAGTGAGGGCTCCAGACTCTCCGGTGCTGAGTGAGGAGGGGTGGCACTGGTAACTCCTTGTCCTTCCCACCCCTGTGTACAGCTTTTCCTTGACTCCCAGGCTCAGGGACCAACAGCAGGGGTGGCCACAGTGCAACCTTAGAAACGCAGTCATCTCCTCGTGCATATGCTGTTTTTCATATACAGGTTATCATTCGATCTCTCAACAACCTTGGGAGGTGGGCAAGGCAGGTATTGTGAGTGAGGAAAAGACCTCAGAGAGTTTAGAGTGGTTCCCCTTGTTCCCACAGCAGACCTGAGATAGGATCCCTGGAGCTCTTTATATAAAACTATGGTGCCTTGAAGAGCTTTGCATCTTTGTTGCATTAGATAGCCAACCTCAGATCTGTGTCTCTTGAGGGCAGAATAGGTATCAGAATGTTCCCACCCTCATTGCTTTCTTTAACCCCGTGTTCCCACCTATTATTCATCAGCATCTCACGGTTGAGGAAGCAGCTTCATCCAGCTCTTCACTAGTGGGCTTAGGCGGCCAGGTGTGGGATTTGTGAGAGGCTAGGACTGTGGAACAAAAGTGATGTCACCCTTCTTCCCAACCCATCCCCGGCTGTCTGCAACCTTAGGATTAAATGCCTGCCGTACTGATGTGTGACATTTACCTGTGATACTCTAAGAAACCTGACAGCAACCAGAACTCTGAAGAGTTTGCAGGTTGGGGTGTAAACTGGTACAGCCTCTCCGGAAAAAACCCAGGCAGCAGCTACTAAGGCTAAACATTTATCAATCTTATGACCTGACAATTCTACTCCTAGGTATATGCCCAAGAGAAAGGAACACTTATGTCCAACAAGAGACATAGATACAAGTGTTTATTAATAACAGACAAAACTGCAAATAACCTAAATGTTCATCAATAGGAAACTGGATAAATAAATTATGGCAATATTCACTTGATGGAATTTTTTTATGGCAATAAAAAAGAATGAAATAGTACTCACACACAACAGGATGGATAAATCTCCAAATGTAATAATGAGATAAGACAGACACCAAAGAAAACATATTGTGATGATTCCATTTATATGAAGTTCAAGAACAGGCAAAACTAATCTAGGTCAAGAGAAGTTGTCCTGTTTATTATTTCAGGGGTTTCTACTGATTAAGGGGCATGACAGAAACTTCTGGAGTGACAGCAGTGTTCCGTATCTTGATATTGAATGGTAGTTGCATGGTGTGAACCTATAAGGATTCACCAAGCTTTATGCATAAGAAATGTGGACTTTGTTCTATGTATATTACAATAAAACATTTAAAGACAAATCTGGTCAACTGGCTCACTAAGGGTCCATTCACTAAAAACTCAGGATCATCCCCAAGCAACAGCTCATAAGATAAGATTATCTTTTAAGTCAACCTGTGGACCCTGCATATCTAGTAGATTCTTCTTTCTCAAAGACCTGATCCCTAAAATAGGATAAATATCTCTTCTCTCAGCTGCCACTGGCATTACACTCAGTAAGCTGCTGCTCTGTATCTGTTTGTCTGTCTCCTCATCAGGCTGCATGTCCCAAGGGCAGGGACTATGATGCATTCGCCTCCTTGCTCCAGTACCTAGCAGAGTGCTTAGCTTTAAGTGTAGTAACTAGAAATCGATGGTAAAGGAATGAGTCAGGGAGTGAAGGAATGAATTTAGGTAGCACACACAAATATGATCTGTATCACAATCTAGAAAGCTGCTACTGGGCCATGAGCACATTTGGCAATGGCTGGAGATATTTTTCGTTATCACAATGCATGCGTGTGTGTATGTGTGTGTGTGTGTGGTGTGTTACTGCACCTGGGATGATGCTAAATACTCTACAATGGGGACAAACCCCTGTCCCCAGTATACACACACACACACACACACACACACACACAAGAATCATCCAACATAAAATGTCAATAGTGCCAAGGCTGAGAAACCCTGGTGCAGAAGAATGAATGCTAAACACAGGAAGAAAGCCTTGAGCTTAAATGTCAACGGGCTACTCATTAGCTGTGTTACTTCGGGTAAGTTACCAAACTTCTCAGAGCTTTTTCCCTTGTACAAATAGGGCTGATACCTACATTAAAAGTAGTTAAGAGGATTAAATGAGCTAAGCCATGTAAAGTGCCTGGCCCAGAGCAGCAGCCTGGTGAGATTTGGTTCCTTTCCCTTCTCCACAACCCGTTTGTGATCCCCTTCCCCAGAGCCACAGGTGGGCAATTTTTAATGAGAAACAGCCATCAAGCATTGCTTCCTTTCCCTCTGCCTAAGAAACTACTGAAGAGTGAGGCTGCCTGTGAAGAATGCATTTTATTTGCCAGGTACATCAATAGCCCCTGTTCCTAATGAAATGCATTATTAAAAGATAAAGTCAACATATTCGGAACTCAGCCCCACATCGCATCCCAGTGTAATCTGCCATTCTCCCAGCGTGGCAGGTATCCTGTAAGCCTGCCCCTGAAACACGCATTCTGATTCCCCTGCTCTTCCTTTTCGCTAAGCCCACACAAACGCACTGAGCTCCCAGGAGATAGGCAGCGGGGCTTCGTACAATGCCAGAATGGTATGCAAGTGGCAGAGACAACACAAAGAAAGAGCCCAGCCTTGTTCTTTGCAAGTGGGAAGCAGAATTCCCGCAGGGCTCAGTCTAAGCCTTGCTATATCCATCCCCCCTCCTGTTTATGTATTTATGAGAAAAGTGGCCCCTAGGCAATCCTATGCTGAAATCTTGTATGTGCTGATTAGTTTGAGGTTTGCTGTCCTTGGTGTTGAAAAAGTCTCAAAGCGTGAAGAGTTTTTGGGTCACTTTTTCATTCCATTTCTCACATTGACCAGGGAATATGGCAAGACAGTGCACTGATATTTTAACATTATTTTAGCAACCGCTTAATGTGAAATATATGGAAAACACATAGAATGAAAATAATTAACAAAAAATGACGGGTATTTACTGAGAATATGCTACTTCCCAGGCATTGTTACTTACTTTGTCTCATGAGATATGTACCATATATTCACTGTTTCTCAGATGAGGCAATAACAACCCCATCAGCCTGACCTTCCAGTGACAAGGAAGAACTGGGATCCTTCAAAGATCAACCTTCCCACTCGGCTGCAGATCCCATTCCCTCTCGTCTTCTCAAAGACTCAGCTTGTCTTGAGTCCTGGAATTACCCTTCCCTCTGCTGTACCATCAGTTTCTCTCCTACTTCACTTGTCATTGACAAACATGCCCCAATATTTCTCATCTTACAGAAAAGAAACAAAAGGCCTTGACCATCACAGCCCTTGAGAAACATTTTCTCATTCCTTTCCTCTTTTTCAAGGAGAAATTCCTTGAAAGAGTGATTTTTAATCACCATATCTACTTCATCTCCAATTTTACATTCTTTCTTTACACACTCATTCAAACCACGGCCCTGCTCTAAGTCAACAATTGGCAATTCCTCTGGTTTCTTCCCTGAGCTCTTATCTCCCAGCAGCATTTAATAGGTAGATAACCACTCCTTTCTAGAAATAATTAATTTTCCTCTTGACCAATGTGCCACCATAAAATCCTACTTCTCCTCTTAACTCCACAGACTAGATTCTCAGTGTCTTTTCCTAGATCTTCCTCTTCTGCTCAGCTTACTTATTAACTTATTTAACTCAACTTAAAATATTGAGCATCACAGTCTCAGTCCTGGGTAAGTCTTAACTTCAATGCATTTCTCAATGAGTAATCTCATCCAATCCATAGCTTCAAAAACCATTTATATGTTGATGCCTCCTAAGTTTATATATCCAGGTCCAATGTCTACCCTGGTCTCCAGACTCCTACATTCAATTTCCTATCTGATCTCTATTTGGATATCTTTATCATCTCAATCTTAATAGGGCTTAAAAGGACTTCTGATTTTCTCTCCAAAACTACCTCCTATGTCAGTCTGCCCCAACTCATGAATTGTCACAATTACCCAGTTTCTCAAGCTAAAATCCTAGGAATCATCTCTGATTCACCCTCACAGCTCATGACCAAAACTCCAGTCAAATACCATAAAGAGCCCACAAAACATTCCAAATTCAATCAACTTCTATCTACAATGCCATACTCTAGGGTATCTAATATCCCTTCCCTGGATTGTTGAAAAAAGCCTAATCTTCTATTTTAATTTTTGTTTGAATAGACAGTGCACATGTTCAAAAGTCAAACTGTCTCAAAATATGCACACCCCTGTCTTTCATCAGTCCATTCCCACCCCTACTTTTCACAGGTAACCAAATTTTAGCTTTACGGGATGTCCTTACAGAGTCCTTAGCCAACTATATCCTTATTTTTACATGTTAGCACGGGATGCATCCTGTATTGCTCCTTTTACTTTAGCATACATTTGGAGATCTTTCCATATGGGCACTTTATGGAAAATGTATGGGCACTTCTTTGTTCTTTATTTAGTTGGTTAGTATTGCATTATTTGGCTGTAACAGAATTTATTTAACCAGTAACCTATCCTTTGACAACTGGGTTGTTTCCAGTCCTTTGCTATTTCAAACAATACTGCTATAAGCTTGTGTATAGTATTTTCGTACATGCCGTTATATCCATAACTGAATCAAATGGAACATGCAAAAGCCACTTAACTGATTTCTCTGTTTTCTTTCTTGACCCCTACATTATAATTCCAAAGGCATCTACAGGCGTGTTTTAAAAATGTAATCATACTAAGTCACTCCCTAGCTCAATTCCCTCCAAGGCTTCCAAATGCGTATATATGAGATGAAATACCCCACTCTGGCCCCCAAGATCTGCTGTTTTGCATGATTCCTACTCAGCCTTCACTCAGTAACCTCCAACAGTTCTTTATATTTCTAGAACACAGCCAACCATCCTTGATTTTGTACTTACTCATCCCTCTAGCTGGCACACTCTTTAAAAGGATCATCACATTTCTCACTCCCTGTCTTCAGATCAGCTTAAATCTGACCTGCTCAGTCAGAGAGGCTTTCCTCACACTCGATCTAGAACCCCAACCATGCCCCTCATTGCTGGCACCATTCTAGTATACTGTCACATTTTATTTCCTTCATAACTCTTATCACTACCAGAGAGAGTGCCTTGGTATTTTTTGCCTTTGTCTCCTCCTCACAATATAAGTTTCATGAGGGCAAAGACTTGTCTGGTTCATCACTGTAATCTCTGGTTCTAGAACTATGCCTCAGAAAACAGTGCCCCACAGTAAGTGTTTATTGAATGAATGACTTTTAAACTCTAGTGTATATTCACTTCCAGCATCTTTCCCAAATGTGTTTTTTACATAGGTTTGATGATATCATGCATACAAGTTTATATTTTGGTTTTGTCATCTAATATAACATTTAAACATTTCTCCAGAAAATTAAAAATTCTTTGCAAACTCCCCATTTTATGAATTTGGAATGATTTATCATAGGGAGAGATTGCAATTATTTCAGTCATCTATTTTGTTAGGTATTTACGTTGTTTCCACATTTTTTTGTTGTTCTTTGAATTAACACAATGATGAACATATTTAAGCATAAATATTTGCCCATAAATTTGAATGTCTGCTTAAACTGGATTTACTAAGTGAAAAAGATAAGAGCGTTTTAAGCCATTTAGACACATTTATGAAATAGCTTGTCAGAAAGTTTGCAATAATTCATATACCTCCCAGTAGTAAATCACCCCATGCTCAGCAGCTTTAATTTTTCAGTATGTACTAATTTGATAAATTAAATCATTGTCTTTTATAACTAATGAAAGTGAATATTTTAATAGAGCATCTTTTACCAATTAATAACAGTTATATAAATGCCCATTTCTACAGGATTAGAAAGAGTTTGGCTATATTAAAGCTCAGACCATCAAATAAACTGTCCGTGGATTTTCTGCACTGGAAAAATATACATTAAACAATCTTGTGGGATTACCATGTAAGTACTGCTTGTTTTTCTCCTATTTTGGAGGAAGATGAATCTCCTTTATAGTATAATTTCCAGGAAATGCATTACACTCTCTTTTTTCCACATAGGATGCAATTTCCAGCATCATTGCTACATCTTCCAAGAGTGAAGCATGTTTGAATCATTGATAGATACATGAAGGTTCCCTGCAGGGGCCTTTGGTTTGCACTTTTCAGACTATGCTTCTGTTAATTTTGATAATTTAATTTTAGCCCTCCCGCAAGAATGGAATCCATGCCTGTAGAGCAGCAAAATAATATAACTAAGCATGTCTCCTCTATAGCATAAGCTAACCTTTAAGCTAATCTTAAAATTTTCAATAACTGTCTCCCAAAAGTAGGCATTTAATCCAATGATACCAAATTAGCATGTTATAAGGGGTGCTGCACAAAGAGCTTACATTGATTCACAGATGACTTTAAAAATTCAGCGAGCCAAGAATCCCACATTATTGATTCATGCTAACAAAACGATGAAACACAGCTAATCTTTACAACACATGCTGGGCAGAATAACATTCACAAAGGCAGACAGATGGAAACCAATTGGACATAATTCTTTAAGGATTGAACTGATGGCTGCAATTAGACATGAAAAGGTGAGCACCCTTACTGCTGGGAATTGAGACTTAGTCTCCAAGGTCTGGGTCTAATTTGGCCTCTTCTTTGGTTAACCGTGATATCCCGCTGACCAGCTAGTTGAATGGAGTTTCCAGTGACTAGTCAGGTTAATTAAACTGGTTTGTAAAGTACCATGTGTGACTGCTTCCTCTTGCCTCTTGGACTTTTAATCTCAAATGCTCTGAAGAAGACCATGCTTAAATTCAACGAAGTTGGACATTATCACTGTAGGATACCAGATGAGCCCACTAGGGGGCTTTTGGGGATGGAAAAATGATATATCCCTTCTGATTTTACTGGAATTAAACACCATGAGTCTGAAATCTGTGGAATTCTTGGAATCTGGTTTTAAAGAAATACTCAGGCCAGACTTCTAGCTCCCAGCCTTAGAAAACAGCTCTGCCATTTCTGAGCAGTTTCAAGGTTAGCCTGATAAACATCACCCAAAGAACAGAAAATCTACTTGATAACCTTCAAGATAACTCTGAAAATCTTAAAATTCATAATGACTCTGCTTATCAGGAAAGCAGAACCGTGGAGGGAGAAGTGCTTTGCAGCCACAGATGTAGCAGAAACACCTGTGCTTGGAAATCAAATCCCATCCCTGTCACTTACTTACACAGTAAGGGTTCAATATGTGTTATTATTATGCTCTAGTTTCCCCATCCCACTTACATGCAACAGTTATTTTGAGACAATTGGAAGGGTTTAGGGAAGCTCCTCTAAAAAGTATAAACTATACAGTCTCCAAAGACGGGCCCTCATCTGATTGCCTCTGGGCTTTCTCTTGCCTATCTTTCCAGAGCATTCTATACCTTCCCTACTTTCTGCTATGTACTTACATTTGGGGAACCAGCAAGAATATATCCAAAGAAAGACTCCAAGAGAAGGCAATGTTAGAGACATGCACTAACACTTCTATAAGAGTTAGGACTCTTTCTGTTGAAGACAAGCAAACAAAAACCTTGAATCATCCTAAGAAACAGAGATAAGTGTTGGCTGCATAGAACACAGGCATAACAGGAGCATAAAATCTTGACTGACTCACACTCAGGCTGGCCACTTTTGAAATTCATCTTTAGTCTAGCAGAGAGAGGGGACTGAGGCAGTCGTGGCAGTGTAGGAGAGCAGAAATGCCCAACTTTTTGAAATCTAACCTTCATGGAGTCAAATCCTGTCTCCTCTACTGGTGTCGGGCTGTGGAATTTGGGGGCAACTAATCTAACCTCACCTAGCCTCAGGTCCCTCATCTCTGAAATAGAAATGGCAGTGACCATTTGCGTGACTAAATTCATGGCTCAAACGATGTCATCAGGATTCGGTTTCTCTCCATCTTTCAGCCCTACCTGTTCCTGTGCAAACTTCATTCTTAGAATCCAGGGTGGCTCCCAGCTTATCCAGCCTTCTGCCAGGCTAACCTCCAGGTGAAACGAGGAGGCTCCAGGGAAGTCCCAGTGCCTTCTGACTAGCCTGCAGAATGTGGGTGCTGACCGAAGTCTGACAGTCCTGTTCCACCCAGAATTCTCACGGCATCGGTGCCTCCAAAACTGCAAGGACAGAAAAACAGAAGCGACGCATTCTCAAACGAAATAGGGGCCGTGGCCAGAACATGGAGAAATGGATGAACCGAAGGCAAAGAGCAAATGTTTGCCATGTTTGCCCAGCTGAAAATCAGTGATAACATCCTCCATGCTGATGATTCTTAACCTTGGTTACAGATTAGAACCATGTGGGCAGGCTATTAAAAAAAAAAAAGAATATATGTACTCCAACCCCAGAAAGGATAAATCAAACACTGTTGGGAACCAGACATTGGTATTATTTAACGCACCTGGGTTAAGAACCCTGCCTATATAGACTTGTATAGATTAGACCCTCATACAAGCCACACATACAGATGGGCATGGGACTTGCTTTTGAAAGCTGTTCTATAGAATCAAAATCAGAATTCCCATCTAAGAAGTTTAAATGACTACACATATAGATGAGACTAGGATTTGTCAATGTTACTATTGCTCAAGTATTTACAGATCTTCAGTTTGGAATGATTTGGGATATCACTGAGTTGCAGCCTCTGCTCAAAATATGAATCAGCTAAAGTGCATTCTGATATGCCAGATTCTCCTTGCACATCTCTAATGATTGTGAACTTACAAATTTATAAAGGAACAGAGTCCAATTTTGGAATTCCTTTCATAGTTCTGACTTCCTGAGACCCACAAATTATTTAGAATTTTGATCTAGAAACTCTACAAAATCATTCTAACCTCTCTCCCTTTCTCCCTCTCCCCTCTTCTCTCTCTCCGTACCTCTACCCTCCCCCTGGCAAGCAGCTCTTCAACTTCTCCCGGGTCTAGTTTGATCTAGTCGTCATGTGAGAATATGCTACAACTTTTACTGGAGACAGATTTCTCTGGATGCATTCCAGGTAACTATGTGTCTCAACAAGTACTCCTGGTTATCAGACACAATGCCCAGAGCTAGTTAGAGACCTGGAGGTTGATCCAGGTTCATGTTTAACTACTTCAGTATTATGCCACCTAGAGTAAAAAGGAGATAGGGGGCAGTTAATAAAACTAAGGAACTGGAAAACACAGTGATGGAAGTGAGCCCAAACAAATGTGCTGTGGCAATAAATGTAAATCTTTTAAGACCTCAATTAAAAGGCAGAGACTCAGAGATTGGATCAAAAGCTTAAATACAACCTAATCCTGTTTACACTGGCCAGACCTAAAACAAATTACTTATCTGGGTTAAATGTAAAAGAATGAACAAAAATGGTGCCTGTCCATTGGAAACAAATGTTAAATCAGGGGCTGCAAAATGAATGTCAGACACTGTAGAATTCAAGTAAAATGTCTCAAAATAGAACAACAGAATTATTTCATACTGCTAAATATGCAATTCACAAGGCAGATCAACAGTCCTAAATGTTTACTTGCTGAAATCATGAACTACCTGGAGCTAAAATACTAACAATACAAGGTACAAATGACATAACTATTTGATGCTGTGATAGATCAAGTAGACAAAAATAAATAAGGATGTAAGGGACCTGCACAGTATAATTAACACTGACTCAATAGATATTTAAGCATTATATCAAGAAATTAATGGAACTTCTTTCCAAAGATCAATTAATACAATATCCCAGATATATATGATAGTAAGTCGACACACACTCAAACCAAACGTGGTAGTTTCTGTCACATTCTCTGGCATGTATGGAAAATACTCATTTAGAAGAGTACAAAGAAATATACAGAAAATACTACTTTAAAGGCATACAGAATAGAAAATACTCTCTAAAATTTAAGTAAAAAAAAAAAACAACAACCTAAAAACAAACTATGAAAACCCAAGCCTTTACAATCGAAAACCTCTCTCCTAAATGACATGTTGGTCAAAGAGAAAACTAAAATATTGGTCATAAATTATTTAGAATATAATGATGTGAGAAAACACAGAATACAAAAATGTGACGATCTAAGATTTCATTCTGAAATTTTATAAATAAACAAAAAAGATTAAGAAGAAAGTAAGCAAAGTACAGTAATGAGATTTTTTTTTTGAAAGGCAGGCAAAAACTAAGAAAAGTATAAAAGGAATGAAAGGTAGATTTTTTAAACCCAAATAACTTAAGAAAGCAAATAAATAATCTGGAATGCTATTTTCTTTGTAAACACAAATATTAAACAATTACAAAGTACAAGACTAGCTAATAGTATTAGTTTTGTGCCCAGCAGTGGATAACTATGGCATTAACAATATTACAAGGATGGTACTATTATAATCCCCATTTTACAAATGAAGAAATTGAGGAAGACAGAAAACTAAGAAACCCAGCATCACCCAAGTGGCAAGTAGCAGAAATGGGATTAAAATGCCACCTTGGACTTCCGGGAACATGGCGGCATGAGCAGGGCGGCAGAAATCTCCTCCCAACACTATATTTATTTACAAAAATACAGCAAATACAACTATTCCTAAAAGAGAGACCAGAATACACAGGAAAGCACACAGCGTGCAGCTAAACCCGAGAGGACTCGGCACCCAAGAGGCGGGTAAGATACGGAGCCGCGACCCGGCGGGACCCGAGCACTCACCCACCCCAGCGCACCGGCGGGAGGAGAGGATTCAGAGCTGGGTCGGAGTAGAAGTACACCCTGCGAAATAACCACCCCCGGTGACCTGCGCCGGGAGCACTGACACACACAGCACAGTGTAGCGGAGATTGGAGAGGCAGAGGGGCAGAATCTGAGCGGGGAATGCGCAGGGTGCTTAGGCCGGCTCCCGGGAAGGAAAAAAAGAAAAAAAGAAGACAGAAAGAAAAGCACGCGCTTTCTTCAGCAGTCTTAAAGAGACAGGAGCCCAGCAGAGGAGCCGGATCACCCCAGCACACTCAGCCCAGCAGGCTGGGAGTCGTGGAGAGTTTCAGACCCCTTAGCTGGCAACTGAGAAAGCGTGGCCGCACTTAGACTTCTCACTGAGATCAACAGCCTCCCATTCGTTGCCAACCCGGCCAGGGCTGTAAAGGGCCCTGTGGAGCGGCACGGCCATGGAAGCGGAATAGTGGGGCATCAGCGCCACCTACAGCATCCCCACAGAATCTACTCCCGGTGGGCGTTTTTGTTTTGTTTGGTTTGGTTTTGGTTTGGGGTTTTTTTTGTTTCTTCTTTTGTTTCTTTTTTTTTCTCTCTTTTTAAAGTCTTAAAGAGCCCAGCTGACATACGTGGCAACTACCAGCGCCCACTTCTATAGCCATGAAATAGCAGAGGAATATGGTCCAGACTAAAATCAACCAGACAACCCCAGAGAGGGAGCCTGAAGGGATGGAAATGCAGTCTTCGTGAAAAAGAATTTAGAATAAAAGTCATAACCATGCTGATGGATCTACAGAGAAATATGCAAGAGCTGAGGGAGGAAGTGAGGGAACTGAGGAAAGACAATGCAGAAATCAGACAAGCGATTGACAGGCTTAACAGCAGACTGGATGAGATGCAAGAGACTGTTAATGGAATAGAAATCAGAGAACAGGAATACAGAGAAGCTGGGGCAGAGAGAGACAAAAGGATTTCTAGGAATGAAAGAATATTAAAAGAACCGTGTGACCAATCAAAACGGAACAATATTCGCATTATAGGAGTACCAGAGGAAGAAGAGAGAGAAAAAGGGATAGAAAGTGTCTTTGAAGAAATAATTGCTGAAAACTTTCCCTCGCTGGGGAAGGAAGTAGTCTCGCAGCTAACGGAAGCCCACAGATCTCCCAACACAAGGGACCCAAGGAAGAAAACACCAAGACACATAATAAATAAAATGGCAAAGATCAAAGATAAAGACAGGGTATTAAAGGCAGCTAGAGAGAGAAAAAAGATCACCTACAAAAGAAAACCCATCAGACTATCATCAGACTTCTCAACAGAAACCTTACAGGCCAGAAGAGAATGGCATGATATATTTAACGTTATGAAACAGAAGGGCCTCGAACCAAGAATATTGTATCCAGCACGATTATCATTCAAATATGATGGAGGGATTAAACAATTTCCAGATAAACGAAAGTTGAGAGAGTTTGCCTCTCATAAACCACCACTACAGGATATCTTAAATGGACTGCTCTAGATGGAAGCACACCTAAGGCTAAAAAGATGTCACCAGAGAAAAAAAATCATAGCAAAGAAAGCAGACCATCCAAATACTAACTAAAGGCAAAGAATAAAACACCTATTATAGAAAGAATGGAGGAGGAGGAATAAGAAGGGAGAGAAATAAAGAAACATCAGACTGTGTTTACAATAACTTAACAAGAAAGTTAAGTTAGATTGTTAGATAGTAAAGAAGCAACCCTTGAACCCTTGGTAACCACGAATCTAAAGCCAGCAATGGCAATAAGCACATACCTATCAATAATCACCCTAAATGTAAATGGACTGAATGCACCAATCAAAAGACACAGAGTAACAGAATGGATAAAAAAGCAAGACCCATCTATATGCTGCCTACAAGAAACTCACCTCAAATCCAAAGATATACACAGACTAAAAGTGAAGGGATGGAAAAAGATATTTCATGCAAACAACAAAGAGAAAAAAGCAGGTGTTGCAGTACTTGTATCAGACAAAATAGACTTCAAAACGAAGAAAGTAGCAAAAGATAAAGAAGGACATTACATAATGATAAAGGGGTCAGTCCAACAAGAAGATATAGCCATTATAAATATATATGCACCCAACACAGGAGCGCCAGCATATGTGAGACAAATACTAACAGAATTAAAGGAGGAAATAGACAGCAATGCATTCATCTTAGGAGACTTCAACACACCACTCACTCCAGAGGACAGATCAACCAGACAGAAAATAAGTAAAGACACAGAGGCACTGAACAACACTCTAGAACAGATGGACCTAACAGACATCTACGGAACTCTACACCCAAAAGCAACAGGATACACATTCTTCTCAAGTGCACATGGAACATTTTCCAGAATAGACCACATACTAGGCCACAAAAAGAACCTCAGTAATTTCAAAAATATTGAAATCCTACCAACCAACTTCTCAGATCACCAAGGTATAAAACTAGAAATAAATTTTAGAAAGAAATCAAAGGCTCACAAATACATGGAGACTTAACAACACTCTCCTAATTAATCAATGGGTTAACGACCAAATCAAAACAGAAATCAAAGAATATATGGAGACTAATGACAACAACAACACAAAGCCACAACTTCTGTGGGACGCAGCAAAGGCAATTCTAAGAGGAAAGTATATTTCAATCCAGGCCTATTTAAAGAAGGAAGAGCATTCCCAAATGAATAGTCTAAAGACACAATTACTGAAATTGGAAAAAGAAGAACAAATGAGGCCCAAAGGACCAGAAGGAGGGACATAATAAAGAATACAGAAGAAATAAATAAAATAGAGAAGAATAAAACAATAGAAAAAATCAATGAAACCAAGAGCTGGTTTTTTGAAAAAATAAACAAAATAGATAAACCCCTAGCCAGACTCATTAAGAGAAAAAGAGAATCTACACACATAAACACAATCAGAAATGAGAAAGGAAAAATCACGACGGACCCCACAGAAATACAAAGAATTATAAGAGAATATAATGAGAATCTATATGCTAACAAGCTGGAAAACATAGAAGAAATGGACAACTTCTTAGAAAAATACAACCTTCCAAGACTGACCAAGCAAGAAACAGAAAAACTAAACAGACCAATCACCAGTGACGAAATCGAATTGGTAATCAAAAAACTACCCAAGAACAAAACCCCTGGGCCTGATGGATTCACCTCTGAATTCTACCAGACATATAGAGAAGAAATAACACCGATTCTCCTTAAAGTTTTCCAAAAAATAGAAGAGGAGGGAATACTTCCAAAATCATTCTATGAAGCCAGCATCACTCTAATACCAAAACCGGGCAAAGACCTCACCAAAAAAGAAAATTACAGACCAATATCCCTGATGAACGTAGATGCAAAAATACTCAACAAAATATTAGCAAACCGAATTCAAAAATACATCAAGAGGATCATACACCATGATCAAGTGGGATTCATCCCAGGGATGCAAGGATGGTACAACATTCAAAAATCCATCAACATCATCCACCACATCAACAAAAAGAAGAACAAAAACCACATGATCATCTCCATAGATGCTGAAAAAGCATTTGACAAAATTCAGCATCCATTCATGATTACAACTCTCAACAAAATGGGTATAGACGGCAAGTACCTAAACATCATAAAGGCCATATATGACAAACCCACAGCTAACATCATACTTCACGGCGAGAAGCTAAAAGCTTTTCATCTAAGATCAGGAACAAGACACGGATGCGCACTCTCTCCACTGTTATTCAACATAGTACTGGAGGTCCTAGCCACAGCAATCAGACAAAACAAAGACATACAAGGCATCCAGATTGGTAAAGAAGAAGTCAAATTGTCACTATTTGCAGATGACATGATACTGTACATAAAAAACCCAAAGACTCCACTCCAAAACTACTAGAACTAATATCTGAATTCAGCAAAGTTGCAGGATACAAAATTAACACACAGAAATCTGTTGCTTTCCTATACACTAACGATGAACTAACAGAAAGAGAAATCAGGAAAACAATCCATTCACAATTGCATCAAAAAGAATAAAATACCTAGGAATAAACCTAACGAAGGAAGTGAAAGACCTGTACCCTGAAAACTACAAGACACTCCTAAGAGAAATTAAAGAGGACACTACCAAATGGAAATGCATCTCATGCTCTTGGCTAGGACGAATAAATATTGTCAAAATGGCTATACTACCTAAAGCAATCTGCAGATTCAATGCAATCCCTATCAAACTACCAACAGCTTTCTTCAATGAACTGGAACAAATAACTCTAAAATTCATATGGAACCACAAAAGACCCCGAATAGCCAAATCAATCCTGAGAAGGAGGAATAAAACAGGGGGAATTACACTCTCTGACTTCAAGCTCTACTACAAAGCCACAGTAATCAAGACAATTTGGTATTGGCACAAAAACAGACCCACAGACCAGTGGAACAGAATAGAAAATCCTAACATTAATGCAAACATATAGAGTCAATTAATATTTGATAAAGGAACCTTGGATATACAATGGGGAGATGACAGCCTCTTCAGCAGCTGGTGTTGGAAAAACTGGACAGCTACATGTAAGAGAATGAAACTGGACTACTGTCTAGCCCCATACACAAAGGTAAACTCAAGGTGGATCAAAGACCTGAATGTAAGTCATGAAACCATAAAACTCTTAGAAAAAAACATAGGCAAAAATCTATTGGACATAAACATGAGCGACTTCTTCATGAACATATCTCCCCGGGCAAGGGAAACAAAAGCAAAAATGAACAAGTGGGACTATATCAAGCTGAAAAGCTTCTGTACAGCAAAGGACACCATCAGTAGAACAAAAAGACATCCTACAGTATGGGAGAATATATTCATAAATGACGTATCTGATAAGTGGTTGACATCCAAAATATATAAAGAACTAACATACCTTAACAAACAAAAAGCAAATAATCCAATTAAGAAATGGGCAGAGGACATGAATAGACACTTCTCTAAAGAAGAAATTCAGATGGCCAACAGGCACATGAAAAGATGCTCCACATCGCTAATCATCAGAGAAATGCAGATTAAAACCACAATGAGATATCACCTCACACCAGTGAGGATGGCCAACATCCAAAACACAAACAACAACAAATGTTGGCGAGGATGTGGAGAAAAGGGAACCCTCCTACACTGCTGTTGGGACTGCAAATTAGTTCAACCATTGTGGAAAGCAGTATGGAGGTTCCTCAAAAAACTCAAAATAGAAATACCATTTGACCCAGGAATTCCAGTCCTAGGAATTTACCCTAAGAATGCAGCAGCCCAGTTTGAAAAAGACAGATGCACCCCTATGTTTATGCAGCACTATTTACAATAGCCAAGAAATGGAAGCACCCTAAGTGTCCATCAGTAGATGAATGGATAAAGAAGAGGTGGTACATATACACAATGGAATATTATTCAGCCATAAGAAGAAAACAAATCCTACCATTTGCAACAACATGGATGGAGCTAGAGGGTATTATGCTCAGTGAAATAAGCCAAGCCGAAAAAGACAAGTATCAAATGATTTCACTCATATGTGGAGTATAAGAACAAAGAAAAAATACTGAAGGAACAAAACAGCAGCAGACTCACAGAACTCAAGAACGGACTAATAGTTACCAAAGGGAAAGGGACTGGGGAAGATGGGTGGGAAGGAAGGGATAAGAGGGAAAAAGGGGCATTACGATTAGCAGATGTAATGTTGGGGGGGCACGGGGAGGGCTGTACAACTCAGAGAAGACAAGTAGTGATTCTATAGCATCTCACTACGCTGATGGACAGTGACTGTAATGGAGTTGGTGGGAGGGACCTGATGAAAGGGTAGTTTAATAACCATAATATTGCAAATGTAATTGTAGATTAATGATACCAAAATAAATTATATATAAAAAAAATAAAATAAAATGCCACCCTACCCCACAATTACTTCTAACTAATGGCTGTATAGCCTCTCAATACAAAGGAGAAAAAATAGAATAAAAAACACAAATTAATAATTTGTAATATGATTTAAAGATAAGAAACACATGATCATATACTAAATAAATTAATTTGAAAATCCTAATCATATTGATGATTTAACAATAAAATATGAATTATAAAAGTTGACTCAGTGGGAATCTGCCATTTAGTGAATTTAGCACTAACTTTGGTAGAAACTAAATATATAAGAATCATCTCTGAAGAAAGGACTAGGCCTCAATAAGTCTAAATGTTATGTCAACATTTTGAAAAATAACTAACTCACATTATGTAACTCTTCAGGAGGAAATAAACACATAACTATTTAGGAGGAAATAAAAAGAGAAAATGTGTCCTGATTTCTTCAGTAAGGTTGGCATGAGTGCTGGTAAGACCTAATAACATTAGTCAAAGGAAGGAGAAAGAGCTAGTCTAATCTTTCTACTGATATAGATATAAAGATGCTAAATAAAAAA